>JARHVA010000671.1:530000-725000 GCA_037957365.1 Torreya grandis | reverse complement strand
GGTTTATGTTTTACAAGCCTTCCATGTGTCATATTGGCACACATAACTAAGAATCAAACCTTCGTATAGAGTCACATGGACCCAAATTAGAAAATTAGGTAACATAGTCAACTAGGATGCAACCAAAGTTAGTGGACAGGGCCATAGTGTGAACTTGTCATCCTAATGCAGACTAGTCCCAACATATTCCTACATTTCAATTTCAATATTTTAATTCTATTATTTTAGATTAATTCCATAAAAATATATTAAATAAAGAAGATATGTTCCCCAGAATGAATAAAGAACAAGGAAGTTATACCAAATCATTACCAAAAAATTATGTTTGGTCTAATTTCATAAAAATAATCATATGATCAATTTCAGTTATCAATTGTGAGAAACCTTGACCTCACACTATCTTGGCTGGTTTGAATTCTAAGTCATATTCCTATCATTTTGTCATCCATTTACCTTTACATTCTCCCATTTTATTTTGTGCCAACATGATTTTTACTATTGGGTTTAGAATAATAGCGTAGACACCTAAAATCAAAAACATTATGTCAATTTTAATTATTTTCACTAACATCATCTTAAATCCTAATTTATTCATCTAACCAATATTCTATCCACCACTCACCCCTAATCAATTAATTAATTATTACATTATCACATTCTATCCTACCAAATTCACATCACTTCCCATTAGTTGATTACTATTTGATTAATTATCTGATATTTTTAATAATGGAAAATTATGTGGAATGCACATTTACTATTTTCCATCTCAAGATCATGACATCATCCTCTTCTTCCACAAAGCAACTCAATGCAAAGTTGGAAGTGTGCAAGCAAGGTCTCCTACACCCTCTAACACACTAAAAAATTGTCATACGTGTATTTATTAAACATCTTATTACACATTCCAACTTATTCTCACACCCCCTTCCTCTCTCATCATGGATAGGTATTACTGATTTTCATCCATTTATCTTTGTTTTGATCTAACGGTCCTAATTTATCTGCTGAGTCTATAAGTTAGAGGGATTTCTCCTCATTCTAAGAGGACCAACTAGTGTTGTAAAGCTCTATCAAATCCTAAGGTCATCACTCAATAAGAACATCAATTATAAATCTAATAACACATAGTGTAAGGGGAGTTTCTATCGAAATGATGGCATGACATTGACAAAGATCTCAAGCACTGTATTTGGGCCAATCAAACTTGTATTACAAAAAAGAAGAGAATCCAAAGGGAAGGTATACCATTGTGTTTTATTTATTTTCCATTTCATTTGTTTTTATATTTATTTTATCTTTCCCAATACAAGGACATGTGATTAAGATTTATGTTGTATGCATTTATTTTCAATTTCATACTAATAGGAAACTAACTCCCTTGTACTCATGTGCTTATAGATAGTAAAGACCTTGTTTCCAAGGATGTAATGTATACATTTCTTAACAAATTTCACAAGGGCTTATGATTGTTTATCTAAAGAAGAGTATCTTAGCTTTGCATCCTTTAAGTGCATGCTCATAAATTCAATATGGTGTTCTGTATCATTTTTATTTTTTTGTGAGCATGATTGCAAGTGTGTTCATATGAAAAATAGTAAATGTATAAATCTTTAGTAAAATTAGGGACAATCAACACAAAATCTTAGGAAATTTCATATTTTATGTAGTGTAAGGATTTATTGGCTTTAAACATCCATTAAATCTTTAAATCTTGTTTCAACATATCATTTAAAGGTCTTACAATTTTTTCAAAACTTGAAAATAAAATTAATCTTACCAGAGAATGATTTAATCTCATTATTACTATTAGGAAATGTAATATTTGAAATATAATTATCCATTTATTGGTTGATCAAAATAATTTCTTTCATGATGATATGACTCAATAACTTACCTCTTATGACACCAAAAATGTTTTTATTAGGGTTCATAAAGATGGCATACCTTTTACATCTGTTAAATTTTTTATACAAATGATGAGCATGTTTCAACCTATTATTTTGAAACACTTTAAATCATCCATATATATACTTTTACATTTACTAAATAAACCTTGGAAATTAAAATCCATGGTATTAAAAGGTTTTAGATATGTTTATCAAACAAAAGGGCATCCATTTGTAAATATATGTTTCCCATTTAGTGGTGAAAACAATTTTAATTCTATCCTTCATGTAAACTAAAATTTGGTTGTAACTTGAGAATCTATCTAATAGAGACATAATGTTTTATCCACCAACCATCTAAATTACCTCATCTAATGAAGGTAAGGGATAGTTTTATTTTTTTGATGCTTTGTTTATATTTTTGAAATCTATACAGAGTCTAATTTATCCATTTTTATTTTGGTCTATTACTAAATTAGCTACCTAGGTCAAATGTTAGATTGGAAAAATAATTATGGCTACCAATAATTTATCTACCTCCTAAATAAGGGGTTCTTAAATAAGATTGATTGGTCTCTACCTTTGGTGAAAAGGCTTATATTATTTTTGGAGGGGAATCATATGGGTGATGTCCCTTGGATCAAATATTATCAAGTCATCATAAGACCATTAAATTACATCTTTTATTATTACAACATAGATTTTAATTACTATTTTTTGAACTCAGAATAAATCAAACCAATGTTAACATATCGGGTGTGTCTGGGTGATCCCAAGTTAACTAAGATATATTATTAGCCTCTTGGTTGTGGTTGTTTTTTGTTATGGTATGTGCATCTAATCCAAACATTTTTTCTAATGAGATCATTCCTATAGGGATTTATTTTTATTTGTCTCATAATACCATCTTATCCTATTTCATCTTCAACCATGGTGTTTGCATCTTTTTTATCTATTACTTGGGATTTGAATATACCAGAGTTTTTAAAAAAGTTGGATGATATACTGATCATAATCAAATATTTGGAAATCATTGACATTTTTAAGAACATAAAGACAATAAACTAGCTCAATGAAAAACTTCTACAATTTAGATTCATTAAGGGGGGACAAGTTGGACATTAAAGATACTAAGGTGTTAACAATGCCATTTTGTTCTCTAAAAATGGATATAATGTTGAAGGCATTGGATCAATCAATTATATACTATTACCTATGTTCATTCTTCCTTAGATAGGATAATTTACATTGGAATATGCTTATGACCTAGTTGACCACTAGTTAAAAGTCTCCAAATTTTTGTATTTTCTTCACACCATGTTAGTGTAAGGGAATTTTAAGTAATACACAATAAAAAATCATTTCCCATGAGGATTTAACAAGGTGACTACCATGCTTGAGCCTTGTTTTGAATGTCCACTGTCAAAGTATAAAGTCCAAATACCTTTCAGGGAAAGTTGTTTTGTTTCTTTGCATTTTAAATATTCATTTTCTAGTATGTAAATACCAATGTCAAAAGAGACTAAATTTACCCTTTCATTCTAAATTTGATATTAGGTAGTCATGTACTTCATTTTTTGTTCTCTATCTACCCAAATCTTATTGGCCATGCCTCTCCAAGGGAACAACATGTGTGAAAATGAGTGGCCATATATCCATTAATTGTTTTAGACCAATTATGGCTTCATAATAATCCATACACCTTGAGGATTTCAACCAATTTTATGTCTATGAAATGTTGTACCCTAAATTATAATTATAATTACATGTGGACACTCAAAATTTCCCATATACTGATTTAACTTGGGATTTGTCTAATTGGATACCTACCATGTAAAATTTTATAGGAGTTTACCCTAGTTTTCTATAAATTCCTATAGGCATGACATTTTTTGAGGCTCATGTATTAAACCAATAATTATGTAAATTATTACCAAAGATTATGAAAGTAAGGAGGAATGAAGGAACTTCAACTTTAGTCTTGTGAAAGGATACATTGGCATGGGATTTTTTTTATTTGTTCAACACTAGATTTTATGACAGTGACTTGAGAAGCATGTTACATTTTTTTGTGATTTGGGTCAACTCATGGAGTGTGATAATATATTTAAAAATTTTCATGCCATCCACTATATTATATCCACATTTGGCTAAGTGTTTTGGGTATCGGCTAAAAAGTGTTGGTAATTTCCTCTTGGAGGGCTAGATTTGCATTATTGTTTAGATGATTAAATAGTCTGTTATACTTTTGGTATGAAAAGTTATTATTGATGTTTTCCCCACTAGTGTTTCCGATATGATTTTATAGGATAAATAATTCATTTCTAAGCTTTTGTTATATTACATCCAATTCCTATTTTATGGATTATTGAGTTGGATTTTGTGTGGTATTATTAGTAGGAAGTAAGGATTTATTTTGATTTAAGTACATATTTGGAATAAATATTATCCTTAAACAAATTATATACTAGTTTGGATCAATATTTATCAAGGGAAATACATGCATGCTTGGGGCCAAACTGATAAAAGGATAATTCTGATTCATATGTGGAACAAGGTTACGTACTAGCATATTTGGGTTGACATTAGGGATGATAGGTAATATATGACATTGAGTATTTAATTAATTGTATGTCTTAATGGTATAAAAATAGGATAATATCAATTAAATAATAGTATGATCCTTTAAAATAAACATGTTGTCATGGGGTCCAAGGCATTTTTATATTTCCAATGGTAAAGGGGGATTAGACCCATATAATGTTGTAACTCAATAGTACATTTTAAGGAACCTTATAATGAAAGCTTAGATAAGTTTATTGGCTTCCCTTTTCATGATGAAAAAGTGTTGGTACAAGATACTAGGATCAATTACTTGTCCAAACTAGGTGAAAATGATATCTTGAAAGGTGACCCAGCTAGTGATAAAATTCTCAAGCAAGTTTAAGAACTAGTTGTATGCAGAGTATTGAAATGTGAAGGAAAAGAGCCTACATGATATGTCTTCATCTTTTAAATTCAATAGTATTAAATTAGATTTGAATTAAGGTATATGTTCATTGATAATGCATCCCCCCTTGGTTATGAATCTAGGGAGGTACTTTTTTGGGTTCTTAGGTAAGTCATGGACATCCCCAAGAATGTTTATAGTAGAATATGAAAACCAAGCCATAGGTTTATATTGGTCAAAATTGAAGTTATATACGGAACATGGTTGGGTCATTAAATTTTTGGGCTTCCCTTTCTTAGATCTATGTCTCTTATGTATTTACAAGGGCTACATTAAAAAGAGACCAAAATCAAAGTTATACCTAGTGAGGTACCTAAATCTATCCAAATTACTTTAGGGGAATCTAAAATTTTAGGATTTTATATGGTGTCCCTCATTATAATTCCAAATTTATGTTTGTATAGGTTTTACCCACCTAAAAAATGATGGGTTTTCACCCTCTCATTTTAGAGTTACAAAAATAACTCAAGGCACAAGTTGTAGGTATGCAATTTTGATTAACCAAGTGGGTGGAATAATGGTTGAGAGGATGCAATTAATTTATTTGTTCTTGACTCCTAAAAATTATCTTTTAAACAAATCCATCTTGGCAAAACATGGATATTCACAATGTGTAATTGCACATAAGTAAATCATATTTAAAATAAATGTCAAAATAGAGGGAAAGGCAAGGTAGAAAGAAGATGTGTCTTGAGATCACAAATATTACTATAGAAGTTACTACCTGGATAAAATATAATGTAAATTTAACCAATATATGTCCAATTTTGCTAATGGCTTAACCCTAAACAAATACAACATGATTATTCTAAGGAAAAGGTTAATCAAAGGCTTACAATCAAACTTCATAGTGATCCTTTGGGGCTTATGAAATAGTTATATTACACATTCATTTAACATGCCAATGTATCAACAAAATATTAATCATAAGTTAGTTGAAATAGATAACACTCAATTTGACTAATTTACAACCTAAACATCTAAATTTAATTCAATAGATCATTTAATTAATATATTTTATTTACACTAGAAGATGGAACATGAAATAAATTAAATAAATGAAATCAATATAACTAACATGACATTATTTCAAATACTTGAGCTTATATTACTTCAAAATTTCATCCCCCACTTTAAAAAGGGAAATTAGATATGTATATATAAGTTTCATACGCCCATCACTATGATAAAAATAGTAGTTCATGCAAATTTAAACATATATATCAATACATCAGCTTAGTTTAGCTCAACTTCAAATACAGGTATAAAAATAGATAAAGACATCAATCTTTAATTGGCTTTAATTTTAAGTGATATTTTTGTTGAAGTTCTGGTTGCATGTGAATTAGATCATGCTTGTGAACTATGAGTTACTTGTTGTGTGGAATTTACATCTTGGATTGGTGGTTGAGGTCTAATTAATTCAGGATTGCATGTGTTAAAATAATTGTCAATTTTTTCAATAGATATAATTGGCACACTAAATAAATATTTTGTGTGCTTCATTAATGCTAAATGAACTTTTAAAATATCATTTAATGAAGATACTTATTCAATATTCTATTTAGCATAAGATATAAGTTCTAAAACTTTGTTACTACATTTTCCATTAGCTTTGAATATCATATCTTTTAAATCACATATAAACTGATCCAATTGTATAATAATCACTACTTTCAAAAAAATCTATCCATCCTATGAAAACAAAGCTTCAATATTGGCTTCATTGAATAACTCTAAAATATTTACCTCAGCCATTTCAATTTGACATCTTGTAGTGATAATTTCCCTATTTCATTATAATAATGAAGATCTTAGTAAATTAGTAAAGTTTTGGGCTATTCCCGCATCTTCAATTTCATAATAATCAAGTTGAGACACAAGTCTTCTTAAATTATTTTTGACAAGGATTTTAACCTAGATGTGATCAAAACAATATTATTTAGATACAACTTGACCTTTCATATCAAATGATCACCTTGCTTTCTAGCATTGAAAATCTAAACCAACAAATAAAATAGTAATATTAATGCCTCATCAACCTTTCTTGCAAGTTCTTGGGGTATAGACACTTTAGTTTGAGTTTACAACCTCATAATTTCTTATTCCATTCCTTTAACCATGTTAGCCGCTAGTTCATTGATGGATAGGATTAAATAAGTAGGGTATTATCTATATTTTTGGGGATGATATCCTACACCCTTCCTCTTCTTTATCAAAGAGAATAAATTCTCTTTTGGTTCATGCCATAATGAGGACTTCCATATGGCCATCATTTTCCTTGTGACTCTCTTCATGGTGCCAATGGATTTATTTAACTCTATTCTCATTTTTAGCTTATCCACAATCATATAATCTATACTCTATACTTAACCAACCCACACTTATTTTATCTAGTCCTTTTAATATTGAGGCAAAGTAATTATAGATGAAGTGGATGGGGTGATAATGGTGGGTGGCATGGTAAAAATGGTAAAGGATGATAGTATGGTGTAGATACAATACATTAGTATGAAGTATGAGTAAGGTGTGGGTGAAGTGGTAACAATGGGGGAATGGTAAATGATTCAAAAATAACCTTCTTGTATTTTCATTTAGGGTCTTCGGACTCACAAACCTTTTATTTACCCCTATATTGTTTTGGATGATTTAAAGTAGGGGCAATGATATTAGGTAAACCAAACATTATAGTCAATTTTGAGGTGAGAAAAATTACCAAGGGATTAATGGTTGGTGATGAGGGTTCAAGAGATAAATGTTGTTTACTATCCAAAGATATTGATGGTGATGTAGACTTCTCCACATTATAAGTTGTGGTTGTGGATAAAAGAGGTAACTCTACTAGTCCTTATGAGTACATGTTAGACTCAATTATACCTAGCCTAACAATAAATATGCTTACCTTAGAGCTGACATGCCTAACATATAATTTTGTAAACATGGGAATATTATTTATAGATGAAATGGGAGGACTCATAAATCTAAACAACATAATAGAATTAGATATATAAATATGAATATCAAATGATGCACTTTCAACTATAGACATAGTATGGTTAATTAGTGATGCAACAAACACATTAATACCTTAAAATATAGTCCCAATGTTGACCAACTCAATTTATTTATAAAAATTTGAGGGGAGATTAATAATTTTAGGATCAAATATTAAAGTGGGAACCTAAATATCCTCAAAGACAACTAAAGTTTTTAGTATAAATAAACATAATACTAAGGAATTGAATACTCTTAGACACATTAATCCTATTAACATCAAGTGACATGAAACTAAGACTTTGAGTAGACCCAAAAATAGGGGGATGTGTTACCTAAAGGGTAGGTAATTTATCTATACTTTATGGAGTAGGTAGCTGATACATAATTTCCCCCCTAATATTGTGGCTAGTTTGCTTTTGAATCCTCATCTTGATTATCAACATCATGCCTCTCTTCCACTACTTATTTTTATCTTTTCTAGGGTATTTTTAGAGTTGGGTCAAATTTTTATTCCATCATATTTTTATCCATTGACTTATCATATTTGGCATTTATAAACATGTAATCATGGAATTTGGATTATGCTGATAGGATATTAGTACCTTCCCCTCCAAATAGGTCAAATATGTGCCTACCTTTATTTTTGGGTCCCACTGTCTAACATCACAACCATAAAAATATGAGAGTTTATGTATTTTACTACCTAAATTAAGTTAATCCATTACCTAAATTACATTTTCCAACCCTAAAATATCATATGAGGTATGATGCCTGATTCTTCTCTTTACATTCCCCCTAATTACATGGACTACCTGATATTCAAATTCTTGCTCAGCAAGCTTATCCAGGACATTATATGGGAGTTGTAGAGCAGATTCCAAAAAACCTTCAACTCAAATCATAGTGTATTCATGATACAACCAATTAAATCAAGTGATCAAAATATATGTTACCGCCCCTTAAAAAATTTAAGGCATGGGTTTTCCATGTTAACATGATAAATAGGGGATAGAAATAGTTGAAAATTTCCTCCATATGTCATCAAAATTTATGAATACGTAATTTAAAATATATATATATGAACTAACATGGGTGAATTAGGATTCTACTTGGGGGTTCTAAGTAATTTTATTGTAGAACAATTAACATTGACCAGGTAAGACATCTTATAATAATTTGTCCCCTTCTATGTTTGCATGAATTTATAAATAGTATTAAAGTTTATAACTTCCCTTAATGTGGGGATCTATTTATCATCAACGATAATAAATAAAAAAGGCACCCAAGTCTCATATACAAGAGTAGTGTTTGTTTTGTCACATAAATGGTTTCTTAGGGCCATCCCTACTCTCACACTAGGTTTGAGTAACTTATAAATGTCCTATATATTTTTGTTTTGTTGGTCTCATACTCTGGGTTCTCTGACTAGGCCTTAAACATCTCTCTTATATTATGAGCTTTCAACCATTTCATGTATATGGATTACTTATATTTGATAATAGTTTAAGGTTGTTTATAGTATGCTTTAGAATCCATACCAACAATGAATGCAATGTAGTTATGTTTCCTCATGGAAACAATGGCATCATTTTGTTGTTTGGAATGATCACACATATTGAAGAAAAGGTATAAACATGGGAATACCTTAGGATTTGCCATAAAAATATGTAAACCACCTTCTCTACTACAGAGAGGTCGTTTAAATACTTAGCATCATATTAATTAGGGTTTGATCCTTCTTTGACATGATTTTCCCTTTCAATTATTCCATATATTACTATGTAATGTAGGAACACATTAGCCAATGAGTTATTATATATAATAGTGTCTGTGAAGAGATAAGGGGTACTATAGGTAAATAGAAACACATTCATAGCTACCATCTTGTTTAGTTCTATGTAATTCAAACATTAATGGCACCTAATTGAGAATTTTGGTTTCAAACTATAGTAGAAGATGCTTTTATATAAATAAATAAGAACTTCAAAAATACCTATGGTAGTCCACAATAATTTTATGGTTAGAAATTAAGTTTGAAATGACTCATTTGATCTATTTATAGATTTAAATCTCCTTTAGTGGCTATCAATGGCTTCATTCATGTTCAATGATGGTATAAAATGTCATTTGTAAGTTTTGAAGGGATGTCTATGTTCCTCAAATCATTAATTTATCAATCATCCACATTTTGAATATGAACCATTCATTTATCATAACTTTATAACTCACATAAACCTTTAGGAATATGATATTTAGTATTTCAAACTAGCTATATTCTATATTTAAATTTCCCATTGGTTTAAAAACATGTGACCTTGTATCTATCATTGAAAAGGAAATGATTTGTCCTTGTCATGAAGTCACCACTACTGGCCTTATTGAATTGTATCATTCAATCACTCTTTGGCATAATCATTCATCATAAATAGGTAAAGTATTGTGGACTGTGAATGATCACAATAGTTTTATGCATCATCATACACATGTTTTTTAGTCATGGAATGGTTTAGTTATGAATGACATGGGGGAAACATGTAGTTAATAATTTTTCCATGGAGTCCTTAGTGGATGAGTCATGAGAGTTATGAAGTTGTAAATGTTGTGAGAGTCATGAAAAAGGTTGAGCATGAGGAGTGAAAATAATTAGAAAATGTGAGAACCAAATAGACCATGAGAGTCATAGACTATAAAACTTGTAAAAAATTTGAATTCAAGGAATGCGATAACATTGATCATGAAAGGTGTGAATAGTGTAAGTAACTCAAATAGTGCAAAAAGTGTGAGGATCTCAAACAATGCAAAATTGTAGATTTAAAGAGCCCAAACATGCAAGGCATAAGCATGGTGTACTATTAGACATTGATCTATAGTTTAGTAAAAAATAAAATAGTGAAATCATAAAATTTTGAAATGTTTGATTATGAGCTCGACAAATGTTGGAATGAAGTGTGAGAACTATGTGAGTGTGCCAATGAAATCCTATCAAATTAGAGATAAAATAAAGTAGACCTGAACTTGGAATAAATAATAAAATATACACATGAATCAATTTCTCATGCCAATATGTGAGAAAACATTACAAACTAGCCCTACATATTGAAAATATGCCCAAAAAAAATCAAAAGAATAATTAATATACTCAACCAATGTGTAGTAAGTCACTCTTAATTCAGTAGGTCACTATTTCAATTAGATACGAGGGTGTGTTGGTTACAAAAATATTAACCTACAATGGGTATATCAATAAAAATTATTAGATGAATTATCCCAAAGTAGGGGGAATGCAAAATGGTACCAAAGAATAACAATGAGACAAAGGCCAACTAAAAATGGTACAAATATAGAATGTGACAAAATAAACTTGAAGGTATTGCCTACGATCCATGAGGGACACTAAGGCTAACTGTAAATCATCCCAAAATAGGGGGAAGATATAAATACTAAAAACTAAAAACTAAGAATAATACCCAAGATCTATAAGGTAGATTAAGGCTGAATGTAAATTGATATAACTCATGAAAAGAAAACCCGAAGGTGATACCTAAGATATATGAGGGAAACTAAGATCAAATTTAAATTGATATAGAATTTGAAAAATAAAAATTCATTCTTGACAAAATATTTTTATAAATGTATAAGACCATTATATAAATAAGATATACATAATGAATACCACATAAACTAAAAATAATAATATGAAATTCAATCATGTGATAATGTAAATATATGTAACAATTATCTTGTCACAAGTGCCACAAATTATCTTGACATACATCATTAATAACATCTATTAAATATCATTCCAAATGATATTGGAATTGGACCATGGTCTCTTCTACTCATTTTTAGAGTCGTGCTAGGACTACTTGGTAGATGATATCTAAGGAAAAATAGGCATGCTAGAAGGAGGAGGTTGTGCAGCCTCTTGATGATAATAATCAATGTGGGGATTATGTGGTGCCATAGGGCACACATATAATAGTATAAGGGGTATCTCTGGTTATACGAGAGGTAACTCATCCATCCTATATGGAAGATGTGTATGTTGTTGGGAATATTGAAGTGGGGTCCTTAGAAAGTCTTTGAAATACTAATGAATGGCTTAAAATGTATTTATATGATGTGTGAAACACTACTGCCAAAGCCAATACACCTTTCCTTATTTGGGATATAATCAGGTGTAATTTTTTGAGGTAGAATGTTTGGTGTACTAATAATTTTATGTGATTCAAGATGAATTTAATCAAGATACTATTGAAGAGATTTAAATTTAGTTAAATAATGTGTACTAGTATCGTGGAAGAAAAAATATCACCTAGGATTAGTAGGTTGAGGTGATTGATCATCCATGATAGGAGTTGGGCCTTTCAACTTTTGTTATGCTAAATTTCATTAGTAAGCTCTACATTTCTAAGTTGATTGACCAAATACCTTATGAAACTAAAAATATGGTTCATCCTTTTAGATCGGTGGGCATGGTGCTGAATGCAACCTTGGTGGAGGAACATATTTGGGTTTTTAATGTAATATCATTGAAAAAATCATCACTATTAGGGTATAGAGTGATTGAGTTAATAATTTGATTATGTTGCTTTAGATATCAATAACACACTATATACTTGTGCTATGAGTGACCAAAGACTATGTGTAATGAATAATATAGTGTTGATATTTCTTGGAGGAGAAATCCTTGGTGAAAGTTGTATAAGTGTGGCCAACATTTTTGGAGGAAGATATCTTGATGGATCAAAATATATATGAAACCGATAGGGTTAATTCATATCTTGATAATTAAGAATGATCTAAAGAGGCTCAAAAATAACATGGGATGCACGTGAAGTAGATGGTATAATTAGATCCATCTTGAACCTATCCACATTAATTAAAGAAGAAGAATGTTAGATAATTTTGGGAGAGAATGAGATCTAGATCAAATGATGTCAATTAAGTTAATGATAGAGGAAGATGATGATTTATTGTAAGAGCATTAAATAGAGGAATAATAATGAATTATTTTTACATCTTTAGCCTAGGAATAACCAAACAAGTATGGGCCATATAAGGTGTAACCATCATTGTAATAAGGAGTGGTGAGATATATGTTAAGGTATTAAATCATTATGTTTATATAAGATGTATGAGAAGTAGGATTATTAAGAATGACCACAAAAGTTAGAAATTTGTCAATTGGTTTCTTAAAAGAACAAAGTTTCAAGGTGGGTGGAAATTGAGCTATGATGCTAGAGGGAAGGTCCAATGTTTTTATTTTCAAACTAATCTCATCAGGTTCATCATCATCATCATCATCATCATCATCATCATCATCATCATCATCATCATCATCATCATCATCATCAATGAAGTTGCATAGAATAATTCCCATAAGTTAAAGGTCACCACTATAATATTGGTTTGAGTTGATAGGATAGTTAAGATAATTATATTCATGAAATGGTATGCTCGGCAAAGGTTGAATGGTTTAAATTTTAAAGACACTACATTCCTAGAATTGTTCAAAATTACAAGGGTTATTATTGCATTGTAGCTTCTAAATAGCACCATGTAGGGGAAATTCATGGTTAAAATATTCATATGATAAGTCTAAGGGTGGGAAATAAAAATGCTATATGATAGAAGGAAGTTGAATATCATGACCTTAAATCTAACTAAAATAGGTGGTATTGTGATAGGAATCCAAACACATTAGAATAGAGGAATTTAGCTTTGGTCATATCCTAGCATGTGTTTTTTGTATATTTAAGGTTACATTTAGAATATCCCAAGGTTTTAATGAACTCTAAGGAGGAAACACAAGTGTTGAAGCCTTCATATATCAAGGTTCACTTGAATTAGATGTCACCAACTTGGAAACTAATAAAAAAGGAGGTTCATCCACACAAGATGTAAGATTTCATTAGGGATCATAGATGTGATAGGATATTTTAATGAGAGAGATTTACCATAGTACATTTGATATAGATGGACAATTATTTACATTTATATAAGATGCTTTCCTTATACCCTAACAAGGTATATTGTTTCCCTGTAGGTGGTGGTTGATTAATGTTTATATCAAATAAAAGCTAATAATACAATTTTGATGATGTGGAAAAGTCTATATGAGCTCAAAAAACAAGATTTGAGATGGGAATCTAGAAAGTCATTCTATGGGATCCTATTAACCAATGCTCATGTGAGATAGATAGAATTATAAAAGAGGGTTTAAATTCAAAATTTGATTAGTTATAGAATAAAATGAACCTAACTAATTTTAACTTGGAATAAAATCATATTGTCTCGATACTTATGGTATAGTTTAAACATGATAAACCAATTATATCGGCTTGGCCAATGTAGTTGATAATGCAATCACATCAGAAATAAACCATATCAACCTAATTGATACAATATAATCAAAATTGGAGATAAAATATTGTACCATGTTGGACAATATAATAAGAATATAAGTGGTTAAAGGAATAGGTTGTACTATACTATTCGACACAATTATGAAGATAAGGAACTATACTGAGTTAGCCAACGAATTTGGGCTATCATAAAACATAAGTGATGATTTAATTGGATTCAATAGCCATAAAAAGATGTGGATGCATATCATGAATTATTATATAAGTTGGGTAAGGAATATGAGGCTTAAAAGGATAAGGACCGATGTAGGAAACAAAATGCTTCATGTTGTTTATGTTACCAAATTTTATGCATCATTAGAAGAATGAGGGTTGACCATGGTTTCAAAAACATTATGAAGTGGTTGGGAAGGGGTTTTATTTTGATTGTTAATTTTTAGTTTGGAGTATGATTTTGAAGATGATTGGAATATATGGTAAGGTGAGCATTGAATTAGTGAAGTGTTATAATTTTAACATTGGATTCATGAGCATTAGCAGCCATATCATTAGCTTGGTGCCACTTTATAATCATGGCTTCATGATCAATGTTTGAAACAAGAAATAACTCAAAATATATATGTTTAAGTTGATTAAAATTTTCATGAAAATAACCCTAATTTGTGTGAAACCATTTTTTTTTAAGGACCATACCAATAATAACTAAGATATGAAGGATCAAAATCTCTAGGTGAAGGTATAGGAAGGGGATTCCTCATCTCAACTAGGGAAAAAATCTGATGGATTTCATAATTATTAAATTTTGAGGGAGGAGGATGATGGAAGGTACTTCTTTTGATAGGTGGATAGATAGCTACTTTATTGGAGCTTCCTAAAAAAATGGAATTTATGTTTCTATTAGAATCATAAATATCATAGACATCATCATATATAACATTATTATTTTTATATCTCATAAGAATTTGAGTACCAAGCCTAGGTTAGGAAGTCTCAAATGTTTTTAGAAGGAAATCATGATGTTTGACTTGATCTCATGCTTCAATGATTTTAGAAAAAGAGTCATAAAAATATATTGCAATTTGTCATTTAGTGTATAGGATTAAAATGTGGAAGAGGTTGTATTTCATCATATTATGCTCAACTTTATTATCTAAAGATTTTCAATGTTTGATAAAATTTTGGGTAGTATCATTTTCCACTTATTTGTAGTTGATGAAGTGAGCTAAGTTTTTTTCAGGTAGATCATTAGATTGAAACTCTTGGATTAATGCATTAACCAATTCTTCTAAATAGAAATGTAGTTATAGTTTAGTTCATTTTACCATTATAAAACATAAAAAAGGTTTTGACAATTAGTTTGGTAGCGACAAAGGTGTTAATTTTATTCAGTCTTTATATAGATTACCAAAGGCTTAAAAATGTAAATCAAGATCAATGGATCTATTATAAGAGATTTTAGGAGTGATACCATGTATTTAAATGAATAAAATTTGATGGGCTAAGGATTCATTTTGAATGTCTTTGATGACTTTGTTATGATGTGGGGATTGTAGAATGAGATTTCCAAAAGCATCTCTAAGGGGGAATAAGTAGGGTGGGGGCATTTTGATTTGGCACTCCCCAAAGTTATTGAGGTTAATTTTTCATTTGAATTTTTTTATTTTATCCATTTGACTTATTGATTATCAAATAATTTGGTTAGGATCAAAATTATTTTGGTTAGACATATAGGTTTGAGTAGCCTATTGAGATGCACTATATGTGAGATTAACATTGGTATTAATGTGAGAACTTTGGGTAGGACCAATAAAAGAGAGAAATACCATGTTAGTATGGTATACTAGGCATGGTTGATGAGGAAGGAAATGAGGAAGTCATAAATTGGTTTTCCCCAAGTCCCATATAAAATTTGTGAATAGGGGAAGGGGGATATTCCATGTGGGGTGCCATCATGAGGTGATAGATAACTATAGGGTTCTTTTCCATTTTCTCAAGATGCTCTTAGAGATATGTTTTTCTTTCATTTTTATACTCTATGTCACATTATTCTTCATCCTCAAGGTCTTGGAGTAGGTGACCTCATATAATGGTTTTAAAGATTTTATATAGCTCTTAACATTTGGATCTAGTGGAATCCATATTACAATCACTTGTCACTTGATCTCGAGTCATGTAAAAATTATAAGGCATGTAATTATTTTTGGAAAATATATATTGATTGGTTAGTTTTATAGTGTGTTATAAAATCCTCAAAAATCTTACCAGGTTTTCTCTTTGGATTGGTCCAATAGTGTTCCCTTGTGAAAGAGAAAGGCCAACTATACTGAGTTTGCCAGTGCCGTTAATTGCATAAGAATGCTATAAATAGAATGTATTGAGTTGGATAATATAATAAGGAAATGGAATAGAAGATATAAAAATGTATTGGTTAGTGCCATAATGGAGATCATACATCTCTCTAGTTTTCTAATGCCATGATCAATATCATGCATTTTAATCTAGTCATTATATATCGGTTTTAAATGTTTAGTATATGATCGTTATTCAATTTGTACCTAATTTATAACATATATATAGACATGACACTATGTATGATTTATTTTACATGTATCATACATTATTATATTTCTCATATTACCAATATGATGCCATGATCTCTAATGTTATCATTGTTACTCAAAATTTCAAATATTTCTATAACATAATTTACATAACTTTTTTATTTTGAGTTAATTTATTGTGAAAGATTCACAACTCACCTAAAAATAGGGGGCACATATAATGGATTGTATTATAGACAAAGTTGAAATAATTTACTACACACAAAAAATAGTAGTAATTACTTAGTTGATCATAATGAATACTTAGTTTTTTTCCAAAAAGTTCATTCATACAACACCACACCATTTAGAAAATGGTGCAAGTTAGTATCATCCAAAACAATGCGCTTTTATCCTAGAAATAAGAAAGAATATTTTCCAAAATTATTAAAATCATAATCAGTGTACAAAATAATTTGTAGTGGTTACCCAGAAATAATTTTAGATTTTTACACATGATTATCGGTATTTTTACTCATATTGGGAGAATCATACTTGACATTTTTTCCAATTTTTTAGTTATATATATAGTTGATATTAATCAGTTATCATAATCAATATTCTTATATATTATATTAGGGGCATGTTCATGACACATGATCACTTTTGTACTAAGTTTTGCACTAGTTTCTATAAAAGGAATGGCAATTCATGTCATTATCTATGTTGTATAATCTAGACTCAATTTATATCATTTTTACACCAAATTTTCACAAAGTATTTCACCATTTTTTCACCAGAATGAGTCTTATTCTATTTACAGTGGCTAATTCAACTTTTTACACCAAATTTGGACTAGTTTTGCACTAGAATGATCTATTTAAATTCATACAAGGATTACAAGATACTATACTACCTTGATTTGTGAAATGATGAATTCAAGTGCATCTTAAGTTTTTAAGCACAAATTATATTACCAATGAGGATTGGGGAATGTATATTAAAATCCAAGTGTTTCAATGAAGAAATCTCTAAGGGTTCCACCCTCTCTATTCACCAATTTTTTCTCTTGAAAAAACACAATAGTTCACATACATGAAAAGGTGTACTCATTCCTTGTTATATGATATATAATTTGTCTTTAAATTTATATTATTTTATTTAATTTGACATTTTTCATTGTATAATTTCATGAAACACAATTCAACATGTGATCTACATTCAAAACCATTCTTCCCAGGTATTACACTCTTTCTTTTACTCTAATACTTTAAATTTGATACATTAATATAATAAAGGTGGGGGGGGGGTATTTTGTCATTAAAATTTACATTTAATTCTAGGATAATACACTTATGACCACTACTTATGCACACTTAACTTATGCTCATTTCCATTGGATGACCCTCTATCTTTAGGTAACTCTATTACTGAATATTCTTATTCCTCATTCCAAGCATCAAAAAATCATTATTTGAATATTTAATAATTCCAATTTATATTTATTTATTCCTCAAATGAAACTGATTCTTCAAGATAACTACGTAGGCTCATTATGTCTGAAAACGATAATTTAGTTCTCTTACTAATTAATGACCAATTTACCAAATTCAAATTCATTTCAATGGGTCATCCACACATTTCACAAGCCCAATTCAAGGAAACACAAAAAAAACACTATATAATCACATTATCTACCCATTTGTTCACTCAATGGCAAGAGGCTTATATAATTTCAAATTCTAGATTTATTCTAACTGCACATTGAGAGGAAAATACATATTACTCCTAATTTGAGTACATACAACCTAAGTAGTGATGAGATAGGTATAAATACCATAATAATGTCACAAGTCATTATTTAAAGCACTTAATTAAACTAGGATTTCACCATCATATAACATTTCACCAGTATTATACATACACCACCATATCATGGGATAAATACATGGAGTTTGATCCCTCTTAAGATTATTGGTGTGGCAATACTTAACACATAGGGTGTTGAGGCCAATCACAATCCATTCCATTACATGTTTCCCTCACTTTTATTACATTTTTTACTCCTTGTCATTGAGATAAGTTTTCAAGTGAAGAGTAAGGTATAAAATAGCTCCTATAGTGAAGAGAAGATATTTACATATATAAAAAAAATCTACAGGGGAAGGTACACAAATCATAATTTATATAGAGAGTAAATATCCTAAAGGACACCAATGCATGCTATAGACAATAGTGCAGGATAACCTTGTCCTAAATAACACAAAGCCTGATTATTGATTCATAGAAAAATCACATAGCCTCACAACCAATTTCATAGTCACTATTGTAGTCCTACTGACTCGAGTTCCAGCTAAGAAATCCATTTATTAGTACTTTTCCATTTTAACATATTTATAAAAATAGTAAGTTGTAAATAAGTCATCTATATTTATTATATATTTAATGCATTCTGATTTACTTAACAATTTGTCTTAATGATATTAGCACTTTTTAATATCCAATTATGATAAAACACTCTACAACATCATGTGAGATGAGAATAATATCATATGTAAATAAGCTCAAAATGTTAAGATGTATTTATATGTTTGCAAAAACATGTGACATGAGAATAATATGATCATATTATACATCCTAAAATCATCACTTATTTTTCCTAAACTTGTAATAATATCTTTTAACTCATTTATGTAGAGACCAAACAAAATAATATAAAGCAAATAACCCTGTTTAATAAATATTGTGATTCTAATCCATAAGTAAATGTTAGTAGTATTTCTTAAAATTAAAATTAATTATTTAAACAAACTATAAATGAGTGTCACAAAGGCACCCATATGGTATGATACATATAAAATAAATATAAACACAAGCTATTGAAGGTAGACAAATTTTAGAGGAGACCTCTCAACTACAAAAATAAACTATGATAATCTAAGTTAACTCTCTAGACTTCAAATGTCTAAAAAACAAAATATATTGAATGAATAGTCACTCCACCATCTATCAATTCAAATATTAGACAAATTACAAGGAATTTGCATTAACTCAAAAATTTCCATCTAACATTCGTGTAGATAATAGAATTAACTCTGCATCTCATAAATTATTTAGAAAAGATCACATCTATAGTCTTATTGGCCAAAGAAGATTAGATAATCACATAGTGCTTGTAAATATCATAAGGTAATGTTTATGTTGCTTATGTTATTTTATTTTTATTATAACCATTCATTGGAATTGAAAATCAACCCAATTTTCTTCAATATTTTTTTTCTTATTTTAGATTAATGTGTCCTAAAATAGTGTAAAATTAGAAATATTCAAATTATGTAAAACATGGAGTTAATTAAAAAAATTTAAAGGTAAAAGAGTATATTGATATTTCACTTAGATTATTTTTAATTAAAAAATCACTAAGATAAGAGAGGTACCTAGCTTAGTTTGATATTTTTTTATTCACTATGTTCGTCACTATTTCTAAAATTACTCTATGTACCCACTATAACTATTTAGAATAGGTAACATGAGATTAAACCTTATGAATATACTACAAGGGAAAGTAAGAATATTTCAAAGATTGGTTTTATCTAGGATCTATCAGTAGTGTCTTTGTTAATTGTATATTAGTGTGATAGCTCAGACCACTACACTTACATCTATAAATACTTATATGTGTGTACTCACCTTTGGTCCTATGTGTTGATATTTTTTTCCTTCACCTTCATTTGAAACCATAACCTCACTATTAACCATAAGATGACCTTTGAAAAAGGGGCTAGTATGTTAGTTTGGAAATCCCTAACAATTCCACACTAAGTGACTATGCATTACCTACATTCTAATACTCCAAAGAGGGATCAAATTGCATGTAGTTATTACACCTAGTTGTGTGTATGTGAAAAGAAACATTCATATATCAATGTCCTCTCATGATAGGAAATATAAAATAATATAGATCATTTAATTATTTTAAGTTTAAAATTCAAATAATGAATACACCTTAGGGTATGCAAACAAAGATACCATTTTTAAAACTAGTTTTGTGAATGTGATAGGGTGATGTCATAAGGAAATGAAACTATTGAAATGTGAGTTAAGGAATGTTAATATCTCCATTTGGTTATTTTAACCTATTTTTTATATAACATAATATATTTTATTTGGTTACAGGTTTAAAAATAGATAATATCATAATGCTAAAGATGTATAATAATAAACCATTTTTATTTTGACAAAATGCTAAGCATATAAAAATAATATTTTGGGAAAGTAATAAGAAGAAATATACTTAACTTGCACATAAATTTATGTTGACTATTTAGACTATCTAATAGTGAAAATCAATAAAAGAGATGACTGTAAAAATGTAAGAATAGGCACAGGGTTAAAAACATAATATAGACTAGTCCATTATAAGTGAATGATAACATAATGTGTTTGAGTTTGTTCACTACAGACTTATCCTAGTTGATTGTGATAAATGATTGACAAGAAAATACATAGAAAGTAGAATTTCATAAATGAAAAATCAGAGGCAAAAGTGGATAATATTAATAGACATGACTATTATAAGTGGATAATAACATAATGTGTTTGACTACGTTTACTGCATACTTGTGCCAGTTGACTATCACTATAAAAATAATCATTACACCCATGTCTGCTAAATAATTTGAGATATTATAACTTGTGTTATTTTGCACATAAATCACTATTTTGCCTTATTTTTATTTGAAAATATTTAGAAATTTTGATAGCTTGAAAACTTATAAGAAAATAGAGGACTGTAATGTCTTGAGCTTACCTCAATCACCCATTGATTATTGATCAATGCCTATGTATCCAATACTCCAAGGAGGGAAATCAACCCTGCATAGTTATCGTACCTAGAGTGAATTTGAAATTATGCTTCTTTGACTATATGGATGTAGCTATGAAATAGATTTGATATTTGATAATGATATATCTCAACTTAATTTTGAGGGATCTTGACTTGGCTTATGACTTCTCCTTGTGAGTGATATTGAATTTGAAAAGAATAGGGAAGATTTGCTTAATGTGCATAGTTAAAAGAACTTGAATAAAGTGAATATAAATTGGGGGTAATGAATGAATCTTGACATGTATTTATAGGTGAATATTTTAAAAAATTCCTTTAGCTAACCTTATGAAAAATGTTAGAAGACCTATAAGGATGTTTTAAATTTCAAAAACTAGTTTTTATTTAGCATGATACATAATTGGTTTAAGTGGATAGGATGTAATGTGCTCCTATCCATATAAAAAATACTTATCCAAAAGGATCAATGACTATTGTCCTGAACTAGAGATATTTTGAAGGTGATTTTAGATAGCTTGAACATTTGACATTGGAAGTTTTGTGTATTAGTGATGAAAAATAAAGGTTTGATCCTAATTTAGATAAATGCCTTAGAGGAATATAAAATAAGATTCATGTAGTTAGGATAAAGTCGCATGGTTTAAAATTTGTAAATAATTAGCATTGTCATGTACTTGTGACCATATTTATTTATCTATTTTCACCCCCAATATATTATAGTAATGAATTTTATAAAGTAAATAATAAATAATTGAATTTGAGTGTGTATAACACACCTTGTATTTGAGTGTATACTTTAATTATGCAAAGCACTCAAATTTACAAAATCTTGTAACAACTCATAAAGTAGTCATTTTGAAATCTAAAAAATCTAACTTTGAAAATTGAAAAATAAAAAAGAGATCAAGGGTGGAGTTCACTTGTATGTAGGTGATGATAAATTAACCTGTAACTTGTAACTGATGATGGAGAAATATTCCCCCTTGTTAAAACACTTGGATAATTTTAGCCAATTATCAATGAGAGTGATCAAGTCCCAATTTTAAATAACTAATCAAGCTCTTGAGTTGCAAATATGCATCATTCCAACCCTCATGAATATGGAGTAGTGATTCTAAGGATGTTGAGTGTCACTAGAGTTAAATGTACATCACCCATACAAAATATGGAACCACATAATAGTTTAAGTAGAATAAATGTCATGGCCATTAAGTGATGCTAAACCTCAACATACATTACTTACACATATTTGAATCACATTACTATAGATGGTTTTATACATTTTTTTGTATGATTGAAAGATAATGAAAAATATTCATGTTCCCATCATGACCACATTGCTCATAGACTAATTTTTAAATTTAAACTTTGAATATGTACATGAATAAATATCATGTTTTTTTATAATTATGAAAATTTAAAACTTTGAGTTTTACAACTTTTAACTTTGAAACTTTGAACTTTGAATAAGTATGAGCTTGAATTGATATCACTCCCCCTGAATTTGTGCCAAGTGATATATAGTGCTATGAACATATGCTTAATTCTAATTATATTTAAAACATGTAACTTTGATATTGTAACTATTTCACACATGCCCATGAATATGCATTCAAGTGTGTATAATTATTGTGCTTTGAGTTTTTGAAAAGTGAGTGGATATGTATGTCATATGACCGATGTGCCAATGTTTGATTTTTGAATTCCTTTGAAAAATCTATACTCTGTTATAGAATTTGATTTTTTAATTTGCTTTAAATCTTTCAAAACCCATATTATTATTTTTACATGTACTCTATATTTTAAAACTTGTATTTTATCCCAAACCTTATTATCCCAAACCTTATTTTTTTTTGCTTATGGAGGTTTGGATCTCTAAGAAAAATCTAATGTGACATCCCATTTTTGAGATCAGGGATGTAGCCTACAATTCACTCATCTCAAAATAAGAGTTAATTATATCACGTGCTCAAGATGTAATCATGTAGTATAATGCCGACATGTGGATATTATGTCATCAAAAAATTACAATTGTCATTTGAAACATGTATGTAAAATATTGAATGTGAGGGATACAAGTGTTTATATATATATATATATATATATATATATATATATATCATCGAATCATGAAGTAAGATGACCCTCTCTAAAGTAAAAATGCATGATATGTATCATGACAACACCAATTAAGACCAACAAGCATAATAAATGCAACACACAATGTCATATAATTTCATACAATAAGGAAAATAACTGCATATGATGGACATGAATATGCCACAAAAAATAATTGAAAAGTTTAAATGTCACACAAGTAAATATTGCACACTTAAGGCCAAGGGGCCACAAGCAATGGACACATTCAAATGTCACACATACACATATTTTTATCATAAATCCAAGGGGATACAAACACTAGACATGTTCAGATGTTGCACATACCAAGAAAAATATCATAAAGATGTTCCAACAATTTTTGCAGATAGGGGCCAAGGGACACACACAATAAGAAAACAATGTCTATCCTACTAGGCAATAAATTAAACATCTAAGGAGAATTAAAAAAGTGAAAAATAATCTATTCCATCTATATGTATCAATGTCATATTATAGAAAAGGTAGCATATGTAGCATAATATAAAATATGAGTGATTAACAAGAAATTTGTAAAAGATGTTGCTCAATATTGCATTTTAAGTTATAGATAGATATAACACATTTGAATGTAACCTATATGATTAGATGCCCCAAACATAGGCATGGGCACTATGTAGAAGGGATTTAAACATATAAAAATGTATGTCCTACATCACACTCATATACCACATAAAATTCATGCATTTGAATAAAAATATGTTATCTATAAAAACGTGATAAATAACATATTCAAAGAAGTAAATTAAAAAAATTATGTTATGCTTAGGTCTTATTTTGGATTCTTTTGAGAGTATTTTGAATGTTTTTTGTGTTTTTGTAATATATATATATATATATATATATATATATATATATAATTTTTTTGAAATATTTATATTTTTGATATATTTGAAAGGGAACTAGCCCATGATCCCATCAATGGAAGGACCAAAGTGTGTGTTTGGATATAATGTTAAAGATGAATTTTTGTTTGTGAAAATTGCTACATGTAGGTGCATTTGAGTCCAAAAAGGAATTAAGTGTTATGTTTTAAGTGTCATCATCACTACCTAAAGAGTATGTTACCACATGTATAACTTGAGAAGGTTTAGGAGTTAGTGGAGATGTTTGTTTAATAGGAGAATGTATCACTACCTATGTTTACTATGGAACATACTAAGTTGTCAGAGGTGCTACCTTAGAATGTGATGTGTAAGATTTTGATTTATATGAAATTTGAGTAATTATTTGATATGAAGCTTATTAATTTGGTAGATATACCATTTTACTTTGAAGTTATTGTAAAGAAAGATTATATAGAGGTTTCACAATTGATTCTAAACTATGATCTTGAATGGGTGTACTGATTATCTTTGTACTATGATTTTGACTGGGTGCAATTATTATTTTTTTAATGTGCTCTTGAAAAAGTCCCATAACCATGGTGGTGGTGGGGGATGAGGAGGAAGATTTATTATTGAATATAAAGGGAACTCATATTGAATTCTTGGATATTTGACCACTTGATTACATTGTATGTATTTGAAGAATCTATGCACTATAGAGGGTACTGCACAAAGTTTGTGTCAAAGGGCATCCTAATAATATAATAAATACATGTGTGCTTGGTAAGAATAGAAATGGAGTTTCCACTATTATTTAAGTAACATGGAGAGGTGGTAATATATGCCTAAGGTTGTTCTATGTATGACCATTTAATGATTTAGGTACTCTTGATATAGCTTGTAAATATTGATTTGTGTACCCAAGCCTATGAAGGAATGTCATAGTACATGCATTTTCAATTGACCCATTGTTAATAATTACACTATGTATGGGTTTATTACTAATGTATGCTTTAATAAAGAGTGCATTTATATCAAAATAGTTATCATTACTTTCACTATCATCAAATATTATTATAAGACATAATGCTAATGTGGTCGTCTAATTACCAATACTTCTATCTATTGGATGCCCATATGACTTAAGATGAAGATGTACATTATACACATGATGTACTTATAAATTATTTGTATTCTCTATTGTACAATGATTTGGAAATGGACTATTGATTTTTTCTATATTTTCATTGTGATTTCATTGTGGTCTTTCTTCCTATGTGGGTGTGCTTATCTCAATAGTGTTATCATCAATAATATCTTGTATCTTATGCCTTAACATTTAACTCTTTTTTGTAGAATGCCCAATACAAATATGATACTCATAATATGTATTATTGTCAAAACCCTTAGGTTGAGACTTGGTTAAATCAAACTCAAATGGAAGAGGTAGAGATATGAGATTGTAATCAATGTGTTTTTGTAAGAAGACATGAGGCTATTGTGGTATCCTTATAAACTACCATCCTTGTTTATTAGAGTTATCAATTAAATTTTATTTGATGGCTGTGATACTCTATTAACTATTACTTTTGATTTCATTTGATTTGAATTTATAGTTTGGATTGTTTTAAAACTTGAAATTTGATGTAGATGAAACACTTGGTGCATATTTTAGCTTATTCAAATTTACGAGTTTAAACTCTCTTTTGTTGATTATATAATATAGTTTGTTAAAAGATCTAAATTTATCAAACATGATTAAATTATGGAGTGGTTATAGAAAGATTTATGTGAAGATATCTTGAAGTTCATTATCTACCATGTAGTTCATCATCTTAGCAAACATAGTACTATGACATAAAACATATTCGCTAATTGGATAATTTTATCTTACTCGAGTTTATCAATTTGTGCACAATTTTTTTTTTCACCACTGTTGATTGAGAATTCTGATAAGAATTGATTTTATAATGGGTTGAATGATCTAACTGATTGAAGAGGGAGATCATAAAACCATCGCAGAGCATAATATTTTAGGCCCATTGGAAATATATTGGTGAGTAATTTATCATTATATGCATAGTCCAAGAATGTTACATAGAATTAACATAAATGTTACATAGGATCATTGTTAACCTTATAGATTAGTATCTTGGGAGCTAAAAATTTGACTAGTAATGGGTAAGAGACTATCTCAGGTGCTAAAGGATTTTGAAATAGAGTATGAGAGTCCATGGAGTAACAAACTTTAGATGCATCTTGCTTTGATTACAATATCATAACATGTAGAGTTAGAATAATTTACTCAAGAGAGGATGCATTAAGTGAGGTTGGAAATGGATCTTGTTTATTAATTAAAAGAGGTGTATATTATGCCCCTTTATAAATAGGCATGTTAATCTATTGTGAACCAAGTGATGCCCCCATACTTATGTATGTTTTCACATATGTAAGAATAAGTGTTGATATATGAATGGTATCAATAATAGTAATTAGAACATATGAAGTAGAAATTGAAGCTTATATTGATTTATTTTCATCTATTGCAATGTATAAAAAGGTATTAATATTATGTTAGTTGACATTAAGATATTTAGTGAATTCTTTATCATTAAATTTATCCACTTAATTTATTAACCTAAATAGTGATGATAAGGCCATCAACAGGGTGTGTAATATTCCTTATAACCTTATGAATGTATACCTATTTTTTTTCCCAAGTCATTCTATATTTTAAAAATATTTGTGTTAATGGTGCTTGTAGCTTAGGAGCATTATTGCAAGAATGTGAGTTGATTAGGGCTTGATATTTTACATTGTTAATTTTAGCATTTTTGTTATATTTGAATTTGATTAAGACACATATATAATGAATCCAAATAATAACTTGGAGAGTAAGGAAAAAAGTAATGGTGAATTTGAGAAGATGTAATAAAAATGCATTCATTATTATCATGATTTGGATTTGAAGCATTGGAATTTTTGCAACAAGGACTTAAGGTGCAACTAGTAAAGGGTGTGTTTGCTTTGTAGGATTTAAGATATATTGATCCTAGTTGTAAATAGTGAACATGGCCATAAAGTCATTAACTACATAGGATTCCATTGTTCCCATAGTTACACTATTCCATCTCTAGGGTACATTGAGAGTAACTTACTAGGGATAAATGCTTACCAATGCACTATAAGAATAAATAATTAAATGCTTCTTATTGTTGAAAAAAAAACCCTAGGCATTTTTGATATACTATGAGGTACACAAAAACTAAAATCCATATACAGTGCTATATAATAGATTGAGTATTGGGGAAGTACCCCTCACACCATGGTTCAAGTAAAACTAAATACTGCTTTACCTAGAATGACAACTCATACGAGTTTTAAAACCATCAAACATAATTCATCAAAAAAAAAGATAAGAAAAATATAAAATTAAAATTAAAACCAAATCAGAAAAG
The DNA here is from genome assembly GCA_037957365.1 of Torreya grandis. NCBI lineage: Eukaryota > Viridiplantae > Streptophyta > Pinopsida > Cupressales > Taxaceae > Torreya > Torreya grandis. The sequence goes on along the minus strand of JARHVA010000671.1, from coordinate 696,908 downwards.
AAAGGGATCAAAAATAATAGTTCAGGTTCATCTATATGTTTTACCCTATTTTTTTATAAAACATAATATATTATATTTGGTTATACATAAAAATTAGAGAATATCATAATGCTAAATATGTAAAATAATCAATAATTGTGATTTTGAAAAAATTCTAAACATAATAAACTATTATTTTTGAAAATCACTAAGAAGATATATAATTAGCTTGCACACAGATTTATATTGATTATTCTAACTGTCTGATAGTGAAAATTACTAAAAGAGATGATTGTTTAGGTTCAATAATAGGTGATGGATTAGAAATATAATCTAAATAGGTCCATTGTAAGTGGATGATAATTTAGTGCATTTGAGTCTGTTGACTATAGAATTGTCCAAGTATAATGTGATAAATGCTTGACATGAAAAGATAGAGAAAGCATAATTATGGAAATTATAGACCAAAGGTAGTAACAAAGAATATTCATGGTCATGACCATTATAAGTGGATAATAGTGTAACATTCTTGAGTTATTTAATATTAGACTTGTCATGATTGACTATGACATAAAAATGATTGTTTTGCCTTCTACACATGTCAGCTGAATAATTTAAAATATCACAACTTGTGTTATGCTATATAAAAATCATTTTTTGTCTTCTTTTGTTTTTAAAACCCTTGGGAAATTTTGATATCTTGAAAATCTACAAGAAAATAGGGAAGTTTAATGGCTTGAGCTAACTTCAATCATCCCTTGATGATTAATAGTTGCCAATGTATCCAATACTCTAAGAAAGGAAATCAAGCTCACATATTTATCCCATCTAGAGTTTGTGTAGTCATGCTCCTTTAACCAGATGTATGCAAAGTGAATGTGTAATTTTTTCCTTTAACTATATGCATGAAAATATAAAATGGATTTGGTACTTGATAATGATATCTATCAACTTGATTTTGAGGGCTCTTGACTTGGCTTATGGCTACTCCTTGTGAATGATATTGAATTTAGAAAGAATAGGTCAAATTTTATCAATGCATATAAGTGTAAAATCTTGAACCAAGTGAATATAAATAGGGGGTAATGAATGAGTCTTGACATGCATATAAAGATGAATATTTTGATGATTTCTTTTAGTTGACCTTATAAAACATGTGGGAAAACATAAAATTATGTTTTTAGTTTCATAAACTAGCCATTATTTGGTGTGATATGCGACCAATCTAAATGGATAAGAACAGAATGCAATCTTGTCTACCTAGCATGTACTTATTTAGAAAGATCAAGGATACTTGTACTAAACTTGAGACATTTTGAAGGTGATTTTAGATAGTTTGAGCATTTGACATTGAAAGTTATTTATAATAGTGAAGATAAACAAAGTGTTGATCCCACATATAGATAAATGGATTAGAGGAATGGAAACTTAAATTTATTTAATTAGACATAAATCATGTGGTTTAAGATGTGTCAAAAATTAGCAATGTCAAATATTTGTGAGTACATTGTTATGTCTACATGGAGTAGTGATATAAGTTGAGCACCATTGAAACATAAATTACACTAATTTTAATATAATAATTTTTTTGGAACCCAAAATAGGTTTGTATATAAAGGTGAATCCTCAAAACAAGTGCATATATTAAAATGGAACCTCATAATAGGTTCATATGTAAAGTGATATATAACTATAGATGGAATATAGATCCACATTGCTTAAGTACTACCATCATTCCCCATTGTTTCAAAATATAGAAAATATAAAAGTGTTTGCATGAACAACCCTAAATATGATCAATCTATAACTTAAAGTGATATAGAAATGCCACAATCTATCTATCATAATGTCATATAATGTTCCTTAATTTGTTGAATCTAATAAATCTACTCAATCCAACCCATTAAATTTATCTTAGAATATCATAGAATACCCTAAATATTCCTTAAAATCATGTCAGATGCCCAAAATGTGCGTCACATATGCCTCAATCTATCTAATTTTGTCCCATCTAAATCACATAGTCTAACCAAAACTATAAATTATTTGTTTATCATGGCTTGAATCTCTCGACAAAACCACTACATGCTCCCATTTTGACATTATGGATGAATGCTATGAATCACTCATCTCATAAGATATGTCATTAGAAAAATATTTCAACGTCAAATCATGTATGAAACATGTAATCCAAAGCATTGCAAAACATAATAAATACACTCATAAAATTAATAGTAGACCACACAATAATTATCACATAATTTAGAAATCATCAACATCAAACATGAATAGAAAAAACAATACTGTGCACATAATCAATCAATGTCATTATCCAATATAAAAAAGCATTATATCCATGTGAAATAATAATTTAGAAAGTATGAGAACTACCAAGTCATGTATAATAGTCTATTATGACCAATTGACCAATATAAAAATATATAAATTGGTAAGTGTGAAAATATGCCCCCAATGTAGGCATGCCCATAATTTAAAGAGCTTCCCCTTAGGTGTAAATGATTTCACACATCTCTATGTCCATATATCATATATAACTTATATATCATATTTTAGAATTTAAAATATGGTATTAAGCACTTATGAATGCCACTTTTGACCTACCTTCACCTTACATGACTTGTACATACACATATGACTCTTATAGACCCTTATATCACATATACATGCTTCCTATGGGTTTGAACTTATTGATGTTTTATCAATAACTTACATAAATTACATAATATACACCTAACCTTTTAATTATCCTACTTAGACTATCGATAGATCATCATATTAGTATTCTTGTCTTTTAGACAAGTTAGATAAAATCAGACACATGTGAAATTTCATAGGTGTATAACTTTGATAGACTCATCCATATGCCAAGTAATGGCCAATTTTTAAATTTAAATCATATTTATGGGTTAAACCATACATTTTTCATGTTGATGGCATGAGCAAGTACCTGAAGAGTCCCATATAAATACACAATATATCTAAACCTCTTAGACTATCTACCATTGTCAATCAAGCATATTCTAATACTTACACATTCAAATGGATTGCCCAAAACTTAAAAAATAAATAATAAATCACAAGGATAAATCCATATCCAAGTTTAAAACACCTCAACCAAGAAAATTTTTACATTTTAAATGTGTTGTAAGATAAATTACATGTTGAATTCATTAAAAGAGCACCATTGCACACATACACCTAATAGGGAGAACTACATGTAGTTTTACTTCTATCTTAAATTTATTAGATATGTAGGAAGTGATTAACCATTCATAGGAGAGTGGTTGCAATAAGTTTAATCCACCTTCTTCTATTTTTCCATGCCTAAACCTAGTGTTGAAAGTGTACCTAGGATTCAAATAGGAGATATGTTTTTTTGATATCGTGCACATAGTGAGCCCTTATATTATAAACAAAGACAAATTACAAGCAGGCATGTTGAATTATAATAAAATAGAGAGGCACTATACACATTGATAAAAATGGTAGAATATATATTCTATCATCTTTCATAGGTGTCCATAGATTGAAATATTTGTCTTGGTAGTTCCAGACACTTGAATCTTGATATGAATAACTCACAATCTACATTCAACATTTTTGTCACTTGTATTAAGTCTTAGACATGAGAATAGTAGTAAACACACTAAATATATAAATCCATTAAGTTATTTATATTTATATAAAGTGAAACTCATCAATCATATTGTACCATTTACATTTAAATTCATATATTAATTATATACTTGATATAATCTAAATAATTCAAAGTTTTATACTTGTTAGGGTTCATTAATCCAAAATAAGATAACACTCCTACATCCCACTCATGTATATAGTGAGAAGAATATTATTATAAAATAGAGATGTTTTTCACATGTATTTGACCAATAATATAAATCAACTATGTACCTAAAAAACATTTCATGCATAGGACATGGTTTTTCAATATTTTAAATATTTGACATTTTTTTTGCATTTTATAGTTTATTTATTTAAAGAATTTCCCTACCAACCTATGATACCATAAATGGGATGATAATGTGTAGGTATTGGATTTATTGGTTTGAATTTCATACACCATGGGTGAGGATTAACATATGTATCATTGTCTAAATTAGATAAATGATCATGCATTATAAAATATCTAGCATCATCATCAATCAACATAATCATATAAATATTGCATAAAACTAGTAGCCATAATAATTTTAGAGTTCATTTTATATAGATAAAATATGTTTTTGATTATTATGGAACACACAAGCATTTTTTAAAATTATCTTAGGAGGTGATAGACTATGTAATGTCTGTTGAACTCAAACAGATTGTTGTTGTAATGGAGGTTGGAAAATTAGTCTTTGAAAAGATCAAACATCTATCTCTAAATTTTATTTGTAGGATGAACCTATACAAGTTATAAAACATGCTATTATGGAGATGGTAGAGTAAATGTCTTTGAATAAATAAAGTAATCATATAGAATAACTAGATCTATAACTAATCAATTTCTATATATATACTTCAAGCATAAATACACCAAAGATGAGATTAAACATATCTTATGTATTCATGGACATAATCTATAATTTCAAATGCCCCAGTACTAAGTAAAACTAAGAACCAAGTAGAGGCCCTACCATAAGTGGTAACACAATGCCCTTGAGAGTGTTTGATCAATTTCCATCAAAAACTTATATTATAGTAGTTATACCATCTAAGTCTCTATATGTGTACCCAAGGATAGTAAGTAATATCATGATATATATATATATATATATATATATATGTCTTCACTTGACCTGTTATATGATATAACACTGTGTAAAATATGTGAGTCAATAAAAACACATATGATCAAAGGTAGAATCATCATCAATAACATCATGGCCATTGAATGTGATTATAGGTTTTTGTAATTATGTATCTTTAAGTGTACCAATAAGACCATCTTTAAGTGTACCAATGTTCATTGGTAGAATCATCATCAATAATATCATGGTCATTGAATGTGATTATAGGTTGTTGTAATTAAGTATCTTTAAGTGTACCAATAAGACCATCTATATGATAATCCTTATAAGTTATATAAGCATAAAATGTTTTAGGATCATGCACATTGTAAGTTAGTTTTACCTCATAATTAGTCTTGGTTTCTTGTGCCACATGTTTTGGAAATGGATCCAAAAATATCTTAAGCTTATAACTAGGTTGTGAAACCAAATTATTCATAGGTGTATTAACATCATTGACCTCAATATTATTGTTCTTAATTAAACCTTGTATCTTATGTCTTAGACCATAACATCCAATAGTTTAATGTCCCATGAATATATAATAATCATAATATGCATCGATATTGAACCCCTTACATTGTGTCTTGTCATATTAACCTCTATTGGTAGAGGGAGAGCTATTAAATTACATTAAATTAGATTTGTAACACCTTATTTTAGGGTTATAATAATCATGTAAATTTCATCCTTTGAGGAGCCAAAAGGACAAGCCTATTAGTAGGTTGTGACATTGCATTAATTTTTATTTTAGACTCATTCTAGTTGTATCATTAGCCTTGGATTTGAAAGTTACTTGTATTTAAAAATTACCATTAGAATATGTGGGAGGGTTAGTCCCATAATTTAGCTTATTCATGTAAATCATCTTAACCTCAAGATATTTAACCATATGTCACATGCCATAAAAATATTTGAACATTAAAAACTCATGGATAGGTGCAAACAACATTTGATTGAAAATGTCATGCAGTTATTTATAAGCATTAAGATTTGTAATTTTTGAGTGTAGATAATAAAAAATAGTATTCAATACTTGAAAATGACAAGTTTGACACACATTTACCACATGTGAATTGAGCACATAAACAAGGTACTAAACTACCATTATTGGACACTCACATGCTATATTATGAGTCAACCCTTTCATTCTCCTATTAAACACCTACATGAACCTTACTATCTATTTCAAACCTACTAAATATCCTGCATAGACATATCTTAGTTTAGTATGCATATACGTAGGTTGATTCCACCACATTTAGTTAGTATTTCCCATCCATAGTGAGCTGATTTGGTTAGTAATAACCATATTATAGCAATTACCTTTTTTCAAAATAAATTTTATCATTAAGGTTAATCCATTCTATTAACATGTTGGTAGCTTGATAAATTACCCAAATGGACTCATATATAAAAAAATAAATGTCTCATTCAAAAGAGACTTGGAAATTATATGGTACATATATATACACTATTACACATTCAACATATCTACCATATTCTTCAAAAAAATCAAACCTATCACTAGGAGTAGTCACAAGCCAAGTCTAAATCACACTAAGGACAAGTCAAAGCATTTTCAAGTACAAAATCCATATCATTAGCTACATGCATATAGAGGAGTAAAATTACACTAGGTGGGAAAACTATGTGTGGCTTGTTATTCCTCCTTGAAGAATCAGATATGTATACAGTGGTCAATCATCAAACATGGGTGATTAGGGTTAGTTCAGACCATTACACTTAGATTCAAAGAAAATGTGATTAAATTATGAAGCTACACACATCATCAATATTTAGGATCATAAATACAAAGCATATGGAGACAAGTGTAGGTGATTGTAAGGTCATAGTCTTTTATTTTTGCATTGGTTAGTATCAACCAACACATGTCAATATTGACTAGAGATACTAACCTATATCAATGTAATTGACCTTAAATGAATAGAGAATCAGTTCCATAATTGAACATACCACAAGCTTATTTTACCTTTATTTCCACTTCTATAAAATAGTCACAATTAGATAATCACCTAGAAAAGCTAAGTACTTATCTCTTTATTGTAATTACTATATTAAACATATACCACTTGTCAAATTAGTGTAATTCCTTCAAATATTTTACATTTAGATGTATTATTGAATACCATATCTGTCAATCTAAATTATCATACATTATTTTATCCTATTAAGTTTTGTTAAACTTAATTAGGGTAAAACATATTGGTGAACCCAAACACATTGATCAAACCATATTTTTAAGGTTTCATTTTTTTCCTAGGGTTTCAAATCTCATTTTTATTTCCATACAGAAAAAATCATTTTTAAATTTTTTATCATAGGGTTTCATGGTTTGATTTTTTATTTGCATAGATAAAATATTTTCACATTTACCCCTAGGTATTTATTGGGTTTTAATTATTATAGGGTTTCATCTTTCAAGCCTTAAGGTTTTATTTTCAGACTTGATTTCTAATTATTCCTTAATAAAACATATTAATCATGGCCATATTGAATGAACATTATTGGTTAACACATGTAATGAAGTTTATATTTTAATATTTTTCTACATGGATATTTATCTAATTTGGATCAATTATGTACGCAAATGGGTAATAAGGATCAAATATAAATTCACTAATAAGTAACATAAAAAATGAACAATCCCAAACCTTCCTCCAATCCCACTATTATGACATCGAATATGTGATGTCCATTTTTACCACTAGATGATAAAGGGCATGTGTGACCTCTTTTATTCCTCTTAATATTAATAATAAAATACATTCTATCCACCCTATTTGTGGACTTATCATGAATGTAGAGACTGATGATATAATTACTAAAGATCAAATTTATGCCATGGATTATCAAGAATTAACTTACTATATTAACATGAATCCATATCACATTGATGCAATTTTATATTTAAAAAGAGTTGAGAAAATGTTTTTTTTAACCAAGTTTCCACATAAGGTGTTCAAACCTCTACTACTAGTATTATCCTTACACTTATACCTACAGAGACCTATGTGACATCCACCCAAAGTTTGGGGGTAACATAAATCCCCCAACATATTTTGATACATTTTTTACAAAGGTAACCTTTACTTATCCCATGATTATTATGCATGTTACATCACCAATGTTACCTACTACATGTTCCATTGGGTAGATAGTTATAGCTCTACATGGTAAGGTGTTGTAGCTAAAGTAAGTTGTATTGAGAGACAGTCATTCCATGGAATCATGCAAATTTATCCATAACCCATTATCTTGTAAGATAGTAGAATATCCTTTACTAATAGATTTTTATCTCTTAATATTCCATTATATGAAGGTAAAAATGACTCTAAGAAACACCTTAGATCATTACATGCAATATGCTTTGACTATGCATATAATGAAAAACTATTGACAAAACTATTTCTAAGAAGTGTTAATAACTATGAAATGTGATGGTTCTATGATCTCCATCTCCAATTGTTAATAGCATTAAACCCATTAACTAATCAATTATTCACACATTTTTTGATAAAAATTAATGAGAAGCTATCCTAAACATAAATTTCTAAACTCAAGCAAGGATCTAATGAACCAATCAATGACTATGTACTTTGATAGAATACCATGTTAGCCAAGATGATACAAGTAATGGAAAACCATTAATTAAAAGATATATTCAAGTATAAATTATTAGCACCACTCGACGATTAAATTATATTCAAGAGTTTAAAATCATTTGATGAGCTATGCCATACATCGAGGGACATAGAATTCAAATTAATATCTTTGAAAAAATTTAAGTACACAAATACTCCTACAACTAATTCAAAAATAAAGTTTTAAAGTAAACCTAATTGTAAGGTCAAGCCAAATGATCAAAATAATGAGGTAAAGATCTACAATTAATGAAGTGTTACAACCTTTAAACTAGTTATAATTGATAACTCCATTGAAGAGGTAGTTTTTATGATCACCATCCTCTCCTAATGTACTACTAAGTAAGTTATTCAAGTGAAACCTTATCACACTCCTTCCTCAAAAATATCTCGATCCAAATAAACTTATACCAGGGAACTATGGAAAAAACACATATTGTGATAATCATTAAGTTGTGAGTCATTCAAAAAATAGTTGATGCAAATTGAGACATAAGATATATGATCTTATATATGAAAACAATATCAAATTTGGCACCCCTATAGAGGAATATAGATCACATTACAATGCAAATAATTGAATATATTTAATGATTCATTTTGTAAACTATTATGCCCTTTACCATTTGTGTGTCTAGGGATATGTGTGGCTGACTTGTGGCTTACATACCTCTTTTATTTACTTGTTATATTTCTCTATGTTCTTAAATAGGTCAGCCTATGGAATAACCTTGTCCAAGTAGAATATATATAGGATTTAGTGGTTAGTCTTTAATAATCCTATGAAGTATTATGCTATTATTGCATTATTATGGAGGTTCCCCCCTTGAAGTGGATTTGCTCTATTATTTAGTATTCTATTCTACTATTAATTATCACTATGTAATCTCTCATATTTTCTTATTCTACATAATATAAAATCATTTTGTGTGAATATCTAAGTAATTTAATTACAAGTGGTATCAGAGCTTTGATTTGGGTAAGTTTTTTATGGTTTTTTGGATCTGGTGAGGTGTGGCTTCTAGGAGCATTGAAAGTGAAAAAACATAACTTACAATCTAGGAAGAATTAATTTTTTTAATCAACGCAGTATTGATCAAAATGATTTTTTTAAAAAAATATTTGAAAAAAAAGTCTAGAATTTTTTTCCCTTGCACACTTATAGTCATTGGAGTCATCTCAATGAGATGATCACAATGGTATATTATGTTGGTACACTTTTTTGGTACCAAAAATTTTACTCTAGTGTGTAAAGGTAATCATTAGATTCATCTTGACAAGGTGCTAACAATGATACCATTTCATGGTACACTTTTTTTGGGGGTCAAAACCCTCCTAGGGTTTATTTATTTAGGTCCTTTAACTTGGGGAAGAAAAGGGGCATTAGAAACTCCTAAGACTCCTTCTGCCGATGACATGGAATCTGGAACTTTAGATCTAATGATTTCTCAACTTCAAGAGGACATAAAAAACTTGGTGAGGCATGATGACTTTGTCACATTCCAAGTTGATGTTTCAAGGATGAACAAAGAGATTAATGGAGTTCACAATGAATTTTATTATATCGCTATGTAATTATCTTCCTTCACATCTTAGTTTCGGCCTAACAACCCTCCACTTCAACATTCAAATCCTCCTCTCAACAATTCCCATGCTGGTATGAAACCAATGTTGCCAAAAGTGGACATGCATATGTTTGATGGTAAGGATCCTCTCACTTGGATTAACAAAATTAAGAATTTATTTGAGCTACATCAAACCCCTTTTTCTCAGAGGGTGATGGTGGCATCCCTATCTATGGAACTTGAGCAATTCATTTGGTATCACTGGTTATGTGCTCAAAACAAAAAGAATGGTGCTATTATTACATGGATTATTTTTACTGAGGATTTAATAGCTCATTATCAAAATAATGTCTCTGAGAACTATTTCAACCAATTAGCCAAGCTATGGCAAATAGGACATGTGAAGGATTATATTCATCAATTTTAGAATCTCTCTTTATGGGTGGAAAATATCACTGGGAGAAATTTGATGGATCTATTTTTGGGTGGCCTCAAGTATATCATCCAATAGAGGTTTGAATTTTTTAGCCCAACATCTGTATTAAAAGCTATCCCTAAGGCACACATGATAGAAGAAAAAGAGATGGTCAATAAGAAAACTTTCACTATTGGCCATGATCGCAACTTTATAGCACCATCATTTCCATAGCCCACCATATTAACACAATGAAAAATTAAGGAGAAGTGAGCCAAATGGTTGTGTTATGGATATGATATAAAATAAAGCAAAGACCATCATTGTGTTGAAAAGATGCTATTTTACATTGAAGGTGCCAATGATGATGATGCAAAATTACATGATGTGGATGAAGAAGTTCTTGAGGAGGAATCTAAAGACTCTCAACCTACTATTTCATGCCATGACCTATCAAGTATTAGTGCTCCCCAAACTCTTAAGGTGATGGGTTTCCTTAAGAAATAGAAGGTCACTATCTTGATTGATTTTGGGAGCACACATAACCTCATCCATAGTAAGTTGGATACTCGTTTGAATTGTTTCATTTATCCATCTCCAAAATTTTAGGTTATGATTATAGATGGTGGTACTATCAACTGTTCAAGAAAATTTCATAGTATTAAGTTGGCCATGGGAGACTACTTATTAGATTCTCTTATGTTTGCTATTCTAATGGGTGGAGCTGATATTGTTCTGGGAGTCTAGTGGCTCACCACTTTGGGCACTATTGAGATGATTTTTTAAGAATTATTCATGCATTTTCATTATAAAGAATGGACATTTGAGCTAAGAGGATTAAAGGCTAAATCTTCTCAAATTTTATCTCCTATCAAATGACAAAGATTCTCCATAAGGGTGTTGAGGCATTTTTAGCTCACTTGTTTTCTATGGAAGTACAACCAACTCATCCATCTCCACCTCTTGATTTGCAACAAATAATTGATGCTCATTCCATTATTTTTAGAGACATGCCAAAAGGACTTCCACCTAGCCACACACATGATCATGCTATCACACTTATTCTTGATAGTACACTACCTAACATTAGACCATACAAGTATCCCTATGCCCAAAAAAGTGAAATTGAAAATATGGTACAAGAGATGTTGGATGAAAGAATCATTTTCCATAGCCAAAGTGAATACTCTTCACCAGTTGTCATGGTGAGAAATAAAGATGACACTTGGAGGATGTGCCCTGACTATAGAGAACTCAACAAGTACACTATCAAAGATAAGTTTCCAATTCCTGTCATTGATGATTTTCTAGATGAATTTAATGGTTCTCTTTATTTTACCAAGTTAGATCTGTGTTCTAGGTATCATCAAATCAAGATCCATGATGAAGACATACACAAAACTACTTTCAAGACTCATGAGGGCCATTATGAGTTTTTGGTTATGCCTTTTGGCCAAACAAATACACCATCTACTTTTTAGAGTTTTATGAATACTATTTTTAAGCTATTTTTGAGGAATTTTTTTGGTAATCTTTGATGATATCCTCATTTATAGTAAAAATTGGGCAGACCATTTGCAACATGTGAAATAGGTACTCTCCATTTTGGAGCAAAATCAATTGTATGCCAAACCTTGCAAATGTATTTTTGGGGCTGGTAAGGTTGAATATTTGGGTCATTTGGTGTCTTATGAAGGAGTGAAAGTGGATCCTAAAAAAATCCAAGCAATGGTGGATTGGCCAATTCCTAAGACACTCAAGCAACTTCAGGGATTTTTGGGGATTACTGGTTATTATCACAAAATTTTCAAAAGTTATGGTAGTATTAGATCCCCACTTACCTCTTTATTAAAGAAAGACTCCTTTTAGTGGACTGATGTAGCTACCTAGGAATTTGAACAATTGAAATTAGCTATGTGCACTACTCTAGTATTGGCTACTCCTAATTTTTCTAAGACTTTTGTGGTTAAATGTAAGCATCTGGGTATGGTATGGTTGTTATAATCATGTAAGAAGGTAGACCACTATCATTTTAAAGTCATAAACTCAAGGGTAAAAATCAACACAAGCCCATCTATTAAAAGGAAATGATGGCCATTTTACATATAGTCAAATAATGGAGACCTTATTTGATGGGTCATCAATTTCAAGTAAAAACTGATCATGATAGTCTTAAATATTTTTTAGAACAAATGTTGTCATCTAAAGAACAATATAAATGGGTAACTAAGATGCTAGGCTATGATTATGAAATAGTCTACAAAAAAAACAAGGATAATGTGGTGGTAGATGCACTATCTAGAAAAGATGAATCAGTTGAGGCATTGCTATGTGCCATAACCATTTTGTAGGCAAATTGGCTAGAAGAAGCATGATCAAAATGGGAACATGATAGTACTACTCATGATTTGATTCAAAATCTTTAGCAAGGTTTAGATGGATTTGAAAAAGTCACATGGAAAGGTAATGCATTATGGTACAAAAATAGAATGTACCTATGTAAGAATTCTCTTTTTAAACAAAAATCTTGTAAGAACTTCATGCAACTCCAATTGGGGGTCATTCAATATTTTTAAAAATCTATCACAAGATCAAACAAGATTTTTTTGGGAAGGTATCAAGGGGGATGTCCAAAAATATGTGTTTGAATGTATGATCTATCGACAAAACAAAGGTAAAACCATCAAAACTCTAGGTCTTTTACAACCTTTATCTATCCCTAGCCAGCATTGGGAAGAGGTATCTATGGATTTCATTATAGGGTTATCAAGATCTGATGGTCAAAATGTTATCATTGTTGTTGTAGATTTTCTCACTAAGTATGCTCATTTTTGTTCATTATCTCAACCATTTATTGCTAGTACAATAGCTTCTACTTTTCTCAATATAGTTTAAAAATTGCATGGGACCCCTAAGATCATTGTTAGTGATAGAGATCCCATTTTTACTAGTAATTTTTGGACTAAGCTATTTACATGTTTAGGCACTCAATTGGCTCATAGTTCATCTTATCATCCTTAATTTTATGGAAAAACTGAGGTAGTCAACAAATGTTTGGAAGGATATCTCCATTGTTTTATTTCTGATAAACAGGATAAATGGGTTCATTGGCTACCACTTTCTGAATGGTGGTATAATACTTTTGTTCATAGTTCTTCAAAAATATCTCCTTTTATAGAACTATATGGATACCACCCTCCATTTATCACTTCAACCTTGAAGGTTCATCCTAAGGTTTATGTAGTCGAAGAACATATTCACCATCAACAAGAGGTTCTTGCAAGTTTGCGTGAAAATTTAGCTATGGCCCAGAATCACATGAAGCAACAAGCAAATCAACATAGAAGTTAAAGGCATTTTAACATTGGTGATTGGGTCTTTTTTCTATTAAAACCATACAAAAAGATGTCATTAAAGCAAAAAAAAATGATAAAAAGTTATCCCCTAAGTATTATGGGCCTTATTAGATCTTGCAAAAAATTGATAGTGTGGCCTACAAGTTAGATTTTCCTTCATCCACTCGCATACATCTAGTATTTCATGTATCATTCCTAAATAAAGTCATTAGACATAGAGTTACCATTCAAATAAATTCACTAGAATTAGATGAGAAAGGTAGAGTTATTCTTGATCCTAAGGCGATCCTTCAATGACGTACTAAGCAACTGCATTCTAGAGCAATTATATAATACCTGATCAAATAGAAGAATCTACCATGTGAAGATGCCACTTGGGAGGATGAAGAATTTGTGTAGTAGCATCCAAATTTACCACAATGTTGAGGACAATAATGTTTTGAAGGGGAAGGGCTTGTTATGCCCTTAACCATTGGTGTGTTTAGGGATATGTGTGGCTGACTTGTGGCTTACTTCACTCTTTTATTTACTTGTTACATTTATCTATGTTCTTAAATAGGTCAGCCTATGGAATAACCTTGGATAAGTAGACTATATTTAAGAGGTAATGGCTAGCATTTAATCATCTTGTAGAGTATTCTTTTATCAGTGCATTATTGTGGAGGTTGCCCCCTTGAAGTGGATTTTTTATATTATTTAGTATTCTATTTAGCTATCAATTAGCACTGTGTAATCTCTCATATTTTATTATTCTGTACAATATAAAATCATTCTGTGTGAATATCTAAGTAATTTCATTACATAAACATGAGACAACATAAAATAAAGACACTTTAGAGGTACATTATGCATATAACATGCATCCTCCATAAGAAATGTATGATCATGTAATAGGTGTTATTATTGTTACACTTAGTGATACTTTACCACAAATTCATTTGATCACATTCAATGACAATAAGATAGTTGATGATGATTCATATTTTCATGAAATCTTCAGATGATCCCATATCAGTGACCAACCCATACATAATTTCATGATTGAGAATGGTAAAGTGAAAATATTTTCGTGATGGCAACTCTCCACTACCTTGGGTACACACAATATGATTTTTAAGAAACATAAAAATCAATCAAGGGATTATATAAACAAAAATATCATGTCTTGGGACACATAATACAACATATTCAAGTAGGCTCTACCATATTATATATGCCATTCCTTGTTCTACAAAGTAAAGGGGTTTTTAACATGTTTTTAGGATGATATTGGATGTAAAAACTTTGTTTAGTGCCATCTAAACTGCATTGATATCTAAAGTACATACATTACAAGAAGGTAGTAATAATTATATGTGTATGGTATTAGTAGCCTATAAAACCAATGCTATCTCCTTTCGACCCCCACCACCACCATGATTTATTGGTATACATATTAAATATCAGTAGATAAAGATGGTTAGTATACCTGTTCAATATAATTATATAGATTTAGTTTTTACATATATACAAGATCTATCTATAACTAGTTTAGAGGAACATAATTGTTCCTACCAAACAACTAATTATTTAAAGTCAACCACATCAAAGAGTTACTTCAAGCCCATTTTTACGTACACCTCTTATAGTACATACTTAGTTATCACTATAAATATTTCAACATGTTACACAATCAACAAATGTAGGGATACATCCTCCTAATCTATAGTGGACCCAATAGAGTCCTTGACCATCTAGAGATACCCATTATACACCAAGTTCTAAAAGTAATGATCATGAAAATCATGATAAATGGCATGAATTATTATCAAATTTTGAGGCACCCACAGTTTGTACCTCCCCTCCATGGTGGAGGACCCATACATAATTTTATATATGCACTTATCATGGTCCTCCAATTGATAGGATCATTGGTTATCTTTTTTAGACCTCAAATATTCCAAAAATTCAAAAAATAAAATAATCAAAGAAATTAAAAAATGTTAAAAAATTATGACCTAAGCATGACATGATTACAATATTACACTATTTGTGTATGTTAATTTGATCACATGTTTGGTATATGGCATATTTATTATTTTCATAAACATATGAATTTCATAGTATATGAGTGTGATGTAAGAAATATAGGTTACACATGGACATATAAATGTTAAAATTTCCTCTATCCAGTGGCTATGCTAATACTAGGGGCATATTATTCCACAAGTTTCATTTTTATAGGTTATACATTTCTATGACCTTTCCTACCATGTTGAGATACCTATATTGCTTAAACATGCACTGATAGTTACTCATATATTACATAATACTACATGGATATGAAATTAACTATGATGTGATGTTGATAAATATGAATGGTGTAGAATTTGTGCTTCTCTATTTTTAGTGGCCCTTTGGCCTTATTTATGACATATTTATGTCCCTTGAGTATGGCCCTTAGCCTTATGTGATGTAACATCCTTGATGTCCATTATTTTAAACATATTTATGTTCCCTTACATGTGGCCCTTGGCCTTGTTTTTGGTGACATATTTATGTCCTTAATATGTGTCCCTTGGCATTATGTGTGACATTAAAACTTACATTTTTTGAGATTTATAGCATTGAGTGGTGCCATGATTTATATCATGCAGTTTTACTATGTTTTATTATTGACATATCCTTATATTGTGTTATTTATTGATACATATATCTAAACATGACCCTTATATTTCATACACTACATATGCTATATACATTCCTTGATTGACATATACATTACTATGATGACATTTTATCCACATGTTCACATGATATTACATGATGTTATATTTATACATGACATGATTTAGTTAACTCTTCTTTTAAGATGAGTTACTTACATGATACATCCATCATACCATAAGGGTGTCATTATAATGGGCTTGTCATAGAGACATAAGCCTACATGATCATAAAATCATATAATAATATATATTTTAGAGATTCATAATAGCTTAAATATCAGATGGCTAAGTTACATGACATATATTTACATAATCATACAAATTATGGTGGAATATGCCATGCGTATGCAATCATTTTATAGACCCTTGAGCATAGATTTCATAGATTCATACACACTTGGGTGATAAGATATGGGCATATGCACATAGTCTATATGAACAAAAGTTACAAGTTCCCGCATATACATAAATTTAAGATACATGCTTTTAAATTCAACATATATATTCATATCATTTTGTATTAGTTACTATAGATTCAAGGGGCATGATATTGGTTAATGCACATATACACATATTTCAAATTCATGAGGAATTATATTGGTTTATGCATTTACACAAAAACATAGTTTATAGCTGAATAAAAAATGGTTGTCATTTCACTTCACACTTATCAGATCTATAGTCATGATGGGGGCATAAAAAATGTTCAATCTCTTTCAATTATATATTTTATTCTACACTAAAAAATAATAGTTTTCAAACCTAAATTCATGATGGGGGCATGAGCATTGTTCACTCCATTTTGATTTTGATTTTTTGTTTAATTGGAGTAAACTTGAGAAAAATTGATTGAAACTATAAAATTGAATCTGTAATCCATTTTTAGTGATTGATTCCTTTTATTTGGGTGAACCTAACATGATGGCTCTCTCTTTTCCATGTGTAGTTATTTGGGTTAGTATATTACATACTTATTCCACATTAATTAGGGTTAGGAAATGTTATCTTCACAACCCAAGAACCTACATAGTTACACAAATTTGGGGTCGAATCTTGCTAACTCTCTATCTTCTTTAGAAAGGAAGGACACGTTTATTTAATGTCTCAAAAAAGAATCATAATCTCCAATGGGTTTTAAGGGACATATGGTTTTCAAAACCACACAGGTGTACTCTGACCCTTGTTATTTCAAAATTTTAACAATTTAGTTTTAAATTAAAAATAGTTAATCTATGGACATTGCCTACACATGATTGTAGGTTTTACTATTGAGTGACCTGCATAATTAAAGCTTCATACCAAAGACAAAGTATATTGTACACACTAAAGTACATTTTATCCTTGTACTTTAGTAATTCCATTATTATAATAAAAGGTGTGAATTTATAAATACTAAAATATTATCTTTAGTACATGAAAATGATAAGCTTGACACACACTTACCACACATGAATTGAATCCATAAACAAGGTCCTAATCTAATATTATCTAACACTCACATGTTATATTATGAGTCAACCCGTATGCTATGCTATTACATAGCTACATGAAACTTATTGTCTATTTAAAACTTGTTAAATATCCTACATAAATATATCTAGACTCTTAGTTTAGTCTACCTATATATAGGTTGGTTTTACTAGATTTGGTATCATAAATTGATATTAACCTTATCTAGTTGGTACCAACCCTCTCCCAATGATTTTTATTTTTCAAAATAAAATCTCTCCTTAGGTTTATCCCATTTTCCTAACATGTTGTTGATGTGAGAAATTACCCAATTGGAATCATATATAAACAAATTTATGTCTCATTCAAAAGGGGATTGGTACTTACATCACACACACACACACAATACTGCACACTAATCATATTTTTTCTATTCTTCCCAAATTTCAAACCTATCACTAGGAGCAATCACAACCCAAGTCTGAATAATACTAAAGCTAATTTAAAACATTGTCAAGTATCAAATCAAAATAATTATCTACATACATATATAAAATGAGAAAAACTACATAATCACACTAGGTAGGATAATAATGTGTGGATTGATTTTCCTCATAGTATTGGATACATAAGCAGTGGTCAAACATCAAATAATGGTGATTTAGATTAACTCAACCCATTACACTTTCCTAGTTTTTGTAAGTTTTTAATCCTCAAAAACATACCTAGGGTTTTTTAATGTGAAAATATATTTGAGGTTGAGAATGTTAAAGTAATTGATTTCCCTATGTAGACATCTAATTTTTTTCTTAGAAAATTACAAACATTACATTGACACACTTGGAATTTGCATACACATTTGAATATTGTGCACATTTTACCCTATCTTCCTACCCAAATATTGTCTTGGCTAACCAAATTTACCAATACATATATTTAAAATTCCCGCAACCTATGCAAGAACACTCCATAATCTTTATTAAACTATCTTCATATTTTAGACCACTGATTTTCACCCCTAGCGTAGTACTGATAAGAGTTGGATAGTTTTATTTATTTTTATAAGTATCTATCTCTATAAGTAGTGTCTAAAAACACTCAATGGATAATTTTAAAATCAAGAAGTCTCAATTAAGATATCCTAAAAATGTGTCATTGATTGGTCATAGCATAAAATATCAAAGAGTCATCTATAAATACAAATCAATTCTAATTTCATAATCATTTGGTCATAGATTAATACTTAGCTATCACATTGAGAAATTAATTAACTTGAGACATTATCACAAAGACATATACATATGAAAAACCATCAAAGGATAAACCTTAAAGCTGAGTCTAAATTCAAAATGTAAGTCAGTTTTGCACATGTCAAGTAGTAAAAGTGAAGCATTATATTACATTGTAGCATGATAATGATAGTGTAAAAAAACCTAAGTGGAATAAATGTGTGGTTTAAACCTCATTTCATTTATTGGAATGTAGAAAACACTCAGTCACTTTGTGAGGAGTAGTTGTGGATATCCAACCCAACTTATTAATACATTTTTAAGGATAATCTTATGTCAAAAGTTAATCAGGATTTCAAAGGAATGAGAAGAAACATTGGGATTAACACAAAAGACAAAGGGTGAACACACATACAATAAATATCTATATATGTAAATGCATTTGCTTGAGGTGGTACATACCTACACAATAAACATGAATAGTACTAAAAAATCCTAGACATTACTAATTACCATAGGTGTTTAAGTTTTACTGACATCATTTCCATAGGGCTTGATCTCCTTTTTTTTAATATAAATAATTATAGATTAGACACAAAATTATTTTAGGGGTTGTAATTAATATAGCAAGCAATAAAAATAATCAAATAACTTTTAAGTGCATCTTTTCTTATTGGCTGAAAAAATTGTCAAGAGGATAAATGTAGACTTTCAGTCAATAATGTGGAAATAGAGCCTGCACGTCAATAAAAAATGTTGGCATAAATTCCCTCTCCCATTAATAGGCATAAATAACTTTATTGAAAATAAAAAAAGAAAGCAGGAAAAGAGCTATTCATAACTACTTACATCAAAACTATTTTCTATAGGAGGTTTTGTAGTTTTAACTAGAAAGTGTAGAAATGAGATAGAAAATAAATAAAGGGAATGATAGGATGTTGGAGAATTAATATTATTTAGTTATTTTTATAAGTATTTAATAGTGTGTTAGGTTACCCTTTATTTTGGATACTATTTTATCCTAAGTTTAATTTGTGGAGAGAATTTATATTTATGTGAATTATTATTTCACATAAATTCAGATTCTATGAGGTGTCACTCACCTCTTTGTATTTCTTAGGATTTTTAAAGTTACTTGCATGTAACCCTTCTCCCCATATGTCACACACATCCTACCCACTTGTAAGACGACTAGAAACATTTCAAACATATGCTAAAGCTTGCATATGTAACTCTTTATTCCTTGTAGCTCTATTTATTGAGCTCTCCTCCTCCTCTCTTCTTACATTTTGGTAGTTCTTCAATTTTTATCTTGATCTTGCTCTTGCATTATTTTTATTCTCTTTTGGTCTCTCTCTCTCTCTCTCTCTCTCTCTCTCTCTCTGTCTCTGTGATTCTACATGTTATGTATTTGTAAATTCATTGTTACAAGGTTTATAATAATATTATGGAGTTTTTCTCCATTCAATAGTTTCATCATTTATCAAATCTCTTGTCTTAACTTTTTGATTTGTTTTCATTTCAAGGTAATACTATTCATTAGGTTTTTCCAATGTTTATCAATGTTTAAATAAATCTTTAACAAATTTTATTTCATGGTATCAGAGCTACAACATATTTAATGTTAAATGTTGAGATTTTTATAGATTTAATGGTGGAAAATAAGATTTTTTCCTTATACTATTTTTTTTTCTCATTATTTGTTTAATTTTGAAGGTTTTAGGTGAAAAACCAAGTTTTTGGACACTTTTTGAGGCAATAAACTAACCATTTATTTAATGCATTAAAATAGGATTTATTTACCTTCTAACATATTTTTTTTAAGGTTTCTAAATGAGGTTTTTTCTTGATTCTTTTGGTTTGTTTTCAACTACATTTGGAATTATATATATTTTTAAAATTTTTTGAGCCATTTTTCTATTGAAATCCATAAAAAAGGTCCCATATATTTCTATCAAAATATATTTTTTTAATTTGTTAATCTAGTATCTAAGATCATATTGTAATTTTTTTAAGAAACCCATATCATGGTTTGAGAGAAATCATCAAAACCGTGACTATGTTTTTAAAAAAAGTGTGAATATTTTTTTCAAAAAATAAATAAAAAGGTTATGAGTTTGTTTTAAAAAATATCTTTATATATAATATATAATATAAGTTTGTTTTTAATTCAAATAATTGTAATATCAATCTAAGTTTATTTTATAAGTCCTTTCACCTTTTTTCTATTTATAGATATTGCAAAAACTCATTTTCTTTTACATTTGGAGTTTTGGTGTGAACTTACATTTACAAATTAATTGATCTAAACTTTGAGACAAACAAATCTCTATATTCAAATATATATATTTTTTGTTAAGATAAATATTTTAAAATATTATTTAGATCATTCCATATTTCTAATTTAATTGATGTTTTTTAGTGATACTTAAATTTATAACTTTTGTTCTCATAATTTTTAAACTGATCAATTTTTTTAGTTTTTGAGAAACTGTGCAAACTATTTCTTTTAAAATTGATGAAATAACTACTCTTGAAAATAAAGTGTATGTCAAACTGACACTTTAAATACTTTACAAGCCTCTTTTATTGAGAAAATGTAAATCTATAATATTCTATTGATGTTTTAAATGTTAAATTTTTATCTTTTACACATGATAACAGATCTAATGTTAAAACTCTTTGTACTTTTATAGAAAGTAAAACTATTTTGAACATTTCTTCTATCAATCCTAGCTTAAAAATCATGCACAATATGAGATATTTGGGTGGTGGGCTTGGTAAATATAAAAATCGATATTCTTAAACCTATTTTACCAAATCTAATGTAAATTTTAATGATCTTGGCTATAATTATTTAAATGCTTTTAATGAAAAATTAGAATCGTATTATCCTGCTTGTCGAAGGACTTATAATGTAACACATTTTAATTATACTATTTATAATGCTTATGCTTTGGTTAAAAATACTAAACCTTGTATGTATTATGGAAAACATAGGTATCGTATCTCTAAATGTTAGAAATTATATCTATGCAAATCTTGTGGTAAATCTATACACAACATTTTGCATTGTTGAAAAATAACTAAATATCCTACTTATAAAGGTAAATTGTTTGAATTCCTAAAGAAAATGAATATTCTAGAGACTTTTATGTCTTCTTATGATAATTATTCTAATGCTTCATGTAGAATATCTTTTTCAAGTAACACATCTTCTTTATCTTCATTTTGATTAAAGTAAATCATCTTTTTTGCATTCCTTGATTTTTTTTGCGAAGGATATTTAATTTATTTAGAATTTTTTTGCTTTATTATTTTCATGTAAATTTTTGAATTTTATGATGAAAGTTATTTTTAAATCAAATTTATCAAGTTGTACATCTACTTTTATTACATTATGTATGTAGATTGTATTTTTGGCATATTGGTTACTTAACTTAAAAGAATGTTGTTAGCTTGTTTGTCTTGCAGGTTTTGTAGATCATTACTCTTTTTTATTGGTCTTTTTTCTATTATGGATCAACCACATTATCCGAAGAGGATTCTTAGATATTTTTGGTGATCACACTTTCATCTTTATGAATTTTTGTGACACATTCTCTTATTTTTTATTTCTTAAACTATTATAGTTTATCTTGAAGGAAATTTCTATTAAGGGGGAGTATTTTGTAATTTTAACTCCTTTATTTATTTGTAAATAGTTTTTTCCACTTTTTAAACCCTAAATTAAACATAAGGAGGAGTGTTGAAGAATTAATATTATTTGGGTCCTTTACTAAGTCTTTTAGAGTGTGTTAGGTTACACTTTATTTGAGATAATGTTTTATCTTAAGTTTTATTCATATGTGGAGAATTTATATTTATGTGAATTATTAATTCACATAAATTCAAATTCTATGAGGTGTCACTCATCTCTTTGTCCTTCTTAAAGTTTTTGAAGTTATTTACATGTAAATATTCTCTCTCTACATGTCACACACATCTTCCCCACTTTTAAGAGGATTACGGACACTTGGAACACATGTTGAAGTTTTCATATGTAACTCTTTATTCCTTTTAGCTATATTTATTGATCTCTTCTCTTCCTCTCTTCTTATCATTTAGCAGTTCTTCAATCTTGATCTTGTTCTTACTCTTGCATCCTTATGATTCTATTTTATCTTGAATCCATTACCTCTCTTTCTTAGCTTCTACATGTTATGTACCTAGAGACACATTATTAAAAGGATTTTAGTAATATTATGGAGCTTTTCTGCATTCAATAGTTTCTCCACTTGTCAAATCTCTTATCTGAACTTTATGGTTTGCTTTCAAATCAAGATAATATTGTTCATTAAGTTTTTCTATTTCTTATTTAATATTTAAATTTATCTTTGAAAATATGTATTTAAAAAAAAGGGAAGAATGAGAAAGGAAAGGAGAAAAGAAGAATGAGATTATTATAGCTAGTTAGACAAAAAAATTACTATAATAACCCTAGAAAAGATGAAGGACAACCCTAGGTAGTTAAGTACAGAGACTCACTAGAATAGCCCAAGATCTAAAATTCTAACATGGGAAGCATTTGCCATAGAAATAGGATGGAAAATACATATTATGTATATAATAACATGATACATACATACATAAAAAGTCTGAGGATTGGAGAGGGAAGAATTAGAATGATGAAATAAACACTCCTATGACTTGGGTTAACTGTAAAGCTGAGTCTTCTTCCCAATTAGATTCCTGGTTGTGTAGGGAGATCATTGATCTCAAGAGAAAAGCAGAAACATTGGAAGATTCTCTAAAAGCTACTTGGAACAAAGTAAACAACATGGAAAATCAGTTAAGCGAGATCCCTGTCAAGCTCAAAGCTTATGAAAACAACCTCCGAGAACTAATAAAGGACAACAGAAAGAAAATGGAGGAAGTAACGTCCAACATTTGTGCAGCTGCTATCAATATAGGTAAACGAGCCAATGAGGAGACTAAAGCACTTGAGGGTCCCAGCAAAAGGACAAGGCAAAGTTCCAGAAAGAAAGATACACAAAAAGGAGCTTTGCTGGAGGTTACCACCCAGGAAACTGATTTGAAAGGAAAAGAAGGCATGAACTTGATACTGGAACTGGATGAATAATCTGGTCCTTCTTGTTGGTTAAGAAACTGGTACTGATCTTTGTTCTCCTTTTGTTAGCTTTTGTTTGTTGTACTACCATACTTCTATTTCTGGGTTTTGATCAGATATGTCTCTTATGGTTTCAGGACCATTTAAAACCTGTTTTTTGCTACCTTACTGTAGTGTTTTTTAGGCATTGCCTATGGGCTTAGATGTTCTTATCTTGTTCTCTGTTAAAGGGTTTTGGGGCCCCTTCAAAACCTACTTTTACCTCAATCTAAAACATGATACATACACCAAAGACATTTGATATATTTACAAAGAAAGATATTAAACAACCTTGTATTTTTCAATAAAAATAGGCATATAATATTATTCTTAATCCCAATAAAGATTCAAAATGGTAAGAATTCTTAATCCATACTCCAAAAAAATTAATACCCTAGATTTTGCATTCTCAACTGTCTAACAAAAATATCTTAATAAATTGAAAGAAAAAGAATCAAAGTGGATTGGCATACACATGCACATCATTCACTAGAAATATTCATGGCACATATTCTTGTATATTTTTATATATTGATTCTTCATGGGGATGTAAATATAGATTCTTTCCTTTCATCTTGACAAAAGTGCTACTATTAAAAAATCAATCAATAAAAAGTCAATTTGAGCTCAATTGAAGCTAAATTTATAAATGAGCCCCAAATTCCTATTTATAGGTTACAATGGGTGGTTACACAGTGTGACCACCTTTTCTATATTTTTAGGAGATTTAAAAAACATGTTATGAAAATTCATAATTTAAAACTTACAAAAATACGTTGATTAATTTACACAACTTACAAAAGTGCAACGACCAATTTTCATAACTTGTAAAAATGTGTTAGTGTTTTTACATGACTTACACAAGTACATTAGCAAATTTTCACAACTCAAAACTTGAAAGAGTGCATCGACATATTTCACAACTTGTAAAATTGTGTTTGAAAATTTACATGACCTGAAACTTAAAAAATGCCTTGACAAAATTATATAACTTGTAAAAGTACATTGGTGTTTTTGCATGACTTGTGAAAGTGCAATGAATAATTTGCATGAATTGAAAAAGAACATTTTTTTTTCAGAAATTCAAAAATTGTATTGGTCAATTTTCAAAACTTGTAAAAGTGACTTCACAGTTTTACACAACTTGAAAATCATGAGCTTCACCCTATTTTTATAACTATGATTCTCCACTTGATTTTAGAAGTTCAAAATAATTTTTTACACCATGGATCCTTACAGAAAAATGTTATTCATCAAATTATTTTTGAAACACATCAAATTAGAGTTTAGATGTGAAATTTATGACCCAAGGGAGATTGGACTCTACTTGGACACAACTAGAATTCTACCTTATTTGAACAATTATGATTCTCCCCTTGATTCTATAAGTTAAAGATAAAGATTTTACACAATGCATTATTAAGGTAAAATTTTATTCATAAAATTATATTTAAAATGAATTAAATGAGATACAAGTTAGATTTTGGATGCAAAATTAATGGTTTGAGAGAGATTAGACATTGTTTTAATATTTTTTGCTTGTCGAGATGTCAAATTCTAACCCCTCTACTTCTTGTAGTGTCAGAATCTGATTCCTATAATTGTAAGGATGTCATATTTTTACCCATATATTTAATTGGATGTAAAAATATAAAAATCAAAATACTTAATAAATTTTTTCTTCTACTTTGATTTTTTTGGAACCTATTGAGGAACTTTCTGAGCTAAGGCATTTAAAGTTTGACAATCTAGAATTCTACCCTACTTAGACAATTGTGATTCTCTCCCTTGATTTTATAAGTTTAAGATGATTTTTTTTCATCAAGTGTCCTTAAGGAAAATTTTTATTTATTAAATTATCTTTCCAATGCATTGAACAAGGGCCAAAATAGAGTTTGGATGCAAAAGTTAGGGCCTGAAGAGATCAGACTATGTTTTGACATTTTTTGCTTGATGATGTATTATAATTATACCCCTCTACTTGTAGGGGTGTTGGATTTTGAACCTTATATTTGTAGGGGTGTTATATTCTAACCCATCTACTTATAGAGGTGTTGGATTTTGACAAGTAAAAGACTTAGGAAACTTTTTCTTCTTCCTTGAATCTTCTAGAACCTATTGAGGAAATTTCTGAGGTAAAGCATTTAAAGTTTGAGAAAGGAAGACTATGTTCACCTTTTTAATTCCATTTATTAAAAATCTTTTGCATACTTGAAATACAAAGCAATATTTTATCAACTAGTCATGTATAGAACTAAATCTCAATTGTCAATTTTTTTTCCTTGAATCATTTGTGAGTCACTCAACAGTTTAGCCTTGCTTCCAATGACTATATTTAAAACTTATTTTAATCACTTGACCTAATATACAAATGAAAAATTCTTACATTCCTATCAACCAATCTCCATATCTTGATTCCATGAAAAGTAATATTTGATGTAATGATTGATAACAATTTTGTTGTCTTGTATGATTTACCTAATATGAGGTCCATTACATGTGTAAGAGGCACTTGTGATTTGTCAATTGTATCATCCTTCACAAATTCTTCTTTATACACCCAAGGGTGATGAACCTATATATAGATTCATCCAATATCAAGTATCTTTATATGACTTGTCATGGACTTAAATTTTATCCAAATGCAAAAGATGAATAATTCAATAGTGATATCAAGACTTCTACCTTATTTAACCTTCAAAAGATCACTCACATCTCATATGCAAAATTAGTCTTCATGCCATATACTACAAGATGTATCCTTGATTTTATCTCCCTTTATAACATGATTTACATGATGCTAAGAATCTTGTAATGACATAATAGGAAGTAAAAAATCTAAAATATTTTCATACCTTAGGCTACAATCAAGATTCTCACCTTATTTTATTAAAAGATAAAATGTTGAGATATCTTCAACATGCTCAACTTTGTGGCTCAAAAATATCGAATTAGGATGAACCAAAATATTCTCCTCAAGTACACATCCATGCATAATGTTACTCTAAATCACAATTAATAATTCATCATTTAGATGTTTAAGGGATAAGTAAATCTCAGTATATGACCCAAGCATTGTCCATTGGGATATGGTGTCAATATCTCATTATATAATTTTTTTTACCATCCTTGTCATTAAAACACCTTTGATTTCTTATATGAGCATAATTGAGGGTGCTGTCATGAAATGTAAAATTTCAAGACAATAGTTGACTTTGATTATAGGATTGAATTTACCAAAGAAATATAAGAGAAATATATAATATCAGATGAATGGTACCTTATTACCACAAATTATTAAAAAAATCCATGTAGCTCATGTTTACATGCCTTGATCTGACCAACTAACAACTATTTCACTTATCTTAATCATATGAGAAATGAACACACTATGTTGGTCCATATTACATGTTTACAATAATTTGCATTTACTGATCTAACCAAATAAAAACTAGTTATCCACTCTCAATCATATGAGAAATGAACACATGTTTTTGGGCCATATCTCTTGATCTTAAAAATTATGCATGTTTACCACCTATTCACTTGAAGATATCTATGAAAAACCTATCTATTCTATCACTTGAGGAACAAAATTCATATCACCATTATCATAACTATAAAATTTATCTTTTGAATACATTTTCAAATGTTTTCCTTGGAGACTCACTCAACTAAAATGATTCAAAGGCTGTTATTTACATATTATTTGAAAAACTAAATAAAATTTTGCACTATAGAATTGGCACAAGATTAGAGATATATGACTAATAGTTTTCAATTAGAGATCATAGTTATGAACATGTACAGGTAAAATTAAAAATACATGGATATGAAAGAATAAAAAATAATTTACTATTTTATTGAAAAACAACACATGCACACCAAAAGAAAAATAGAAAAAGGAAACAAGATAAAATAGGGAAAGTAAATCTATTTATAGTGAATAAAGAAAATTTAAAGACTATACAAAACTATTAACTAGATATAATAAGTACCTACCATTTTAAAACAATGGATTTAAATTATGAGGTCTAAACACATTCAATGGCTTTGACCAAGTAAGTGGGAAGAGAATGAACTTACACTCACTGTGCATACTAAGATAGTCATGAAGAGATAAATCAATGGTATCTTCAGGTTTTGCAAATAAATACTTGTGAACTTTAAAAGTTTCTTGTGAGAATTCTTGAGTAGGAATAAACTTTACCAATATCTTCTTGAATGACTTCAGATGAATCTATGCTAGATACATGATTTGAATTAGAGATAAGTGTGTTGAATGTTTCTTTCTAAGCTAGAACAACAACATGAATATCTTCTATAATGAATTGAATGTAGATATTATTTGACAAATCACTTCCTATAGAAAAGATGAATTCATTATTGAATGAATCACCATCAACATATTCATTGATTTCTTCTACTTTGATAGTTTCCATTTCACTTGAAATGAAAATCAATCACCATTCATTTTGCTTCATATTCACATCTTCTTTGATTTCATCCTTGGCATGGTTATGATTTTCAAGCTATGCAAGTTTGACTACTTTGGATTCAAATCCTTTAGATAAATATTCTATAGTGGCACATGAAAACAAATTTATAGGAGAATATTCACTTTTGATCATTGAATCTTTTATTTTTATACAAGAGGAATCTTATTTTTTACAAAAAATGGTTCCATGCTATCTACACTTTTAGAAATTAAAAAATCACATTCTACATTATTGCTTCTTTTTATTTATGGTTCAATCATTTATTGTTTAGATAACCCATTTTCTCCTAAGACTGTGAGGTTTGAGCAATCTTGTAAAATAAACAAATATTTCTCTTCTTTGCTAAGGGGGAAGCTAAATTATTCTTCTGTTCTTTGATCAATCATTAGTTCTTCCATCTATTCACCTTCTTCCACATATGCAAATTTGAAACAATTGTATGTGACAAGAAGTAATTTCTATTTTTCTTTGTTGAAGTTATGATATGCTTGATCAAGAATTTGCCTTTGAAATATATTTTTTGAATACTAAGGGCTCATGATTATATTAGGTTCCACCACTTAATCATCACTAATAGTAGTTATAGCATGTTTTAAATTTTTTTCTTCAACATTCGAGGTAAAATCATGTCATCTTCAATTTTGATAGCTTATTTTTTTGCAACTTCTAAGTAATTTAAATTATTCCTCATCAAGATGAATTTGATCTCTAGGTGTAGAGAAACAATGAATATACATAGTTGGTTGTTGGGACTTGGTTGATTCATATGAGTAATCAGTCTCAAAAAATTGTTAAAGCATCCAATGAACTCTCTCATTTTATCATCTTCTTATTTTTGGATTTGTAAGAAATAATATATAAATGGATATATGTTCACAACTAATTTGAATTTATTTAGGAACTTATTCCTCAAGGAGACCTAATTCGTAATGCATCCATTTTATAGGTGCCAAAACCACTCGATAATAAATTTAGTGAGAGTTTTAAGAAAAAGTATCACAATGAAATCTTCATGCATAACTCCCAAAATGTTTCAAGACATTTTCAAATACAATTTATCATTATCTACATCTTGACCATTTTCACTAGAAAACTTTAGAAATCTCTTCCTTAAGCCTAAAGGTAATTTATTATACTAGGCCAAAGCTAATGGTCTAAAACATTTCCCCCATGGGACATGGGGAATATTAGAGTTGGGGTGGACCAACACCATTTATTTAATTAAAAATATGTATGAAATAGGTTCTTCATATCAAGAGAGTTTATAACCTCAATTTTATATGAGGTTCCTTTAAATATCTAAAAATCACATGTATAAAGCACCTAAATCCCCAATCGATTTGTCAAAAATTATTGGATAAAGAATTTGTTATGGATATAAATGTAGATTTTTTGTCAATAATGTGGGAATAGAGTCCTCATGTCAATCAAAAATTTAGGGAAAAAATCCCTCTCCTATTATCAAGTGGAGTTACCTTTATTTAAAACCAAAAAAAGAAAATAGGAAAAGAGATATTCACAACTATTTACAATAAAATTATTTTCTATGGAGGGTTTCATACTTTTAACTAGAAAGTGTAGAAAGGAGATAGAAAATAAATGAAGGGAATAGTAAGAAGGTAAGAATGAGAAAGGAAGAATGTGATTATTCTATCCAGTTAAATAAATAAGTTGTCTTGATAACCCTAGACAAGATGAAGGCCAACCCTAGGTATTTAAACATAGAGACTTACTAGAATAACCCAAGATTTAAGATTCTAACATGGGAAGCTTTTATCATAGAAATGGGATAGGAAAGACATATTCTGAACATAAGAATGGGGTACATACACCAAGGAGATTGGATAGCTTTATAAAGAAGGATATTGAACAACCCTATATTTTTCAATAAAAATAAGCATAAAATCCTATTATTAATCCCATCAAGGCTTTACAATGGTAATAATAATGCATATTTAATAGAACTTTATACACTAAAATTACACTTTCATTTACTATTTAACAATAGTATTTTAATAAATTGAAAGAACAAGAATAAAAATGGATCAAGAAATTCATGCACATCATCCACCAAAAAGATTCATCGTAAAAGTACTATATTTATTCTTTGTGGGTATATACATACAAATTCCTTCCTTTCATCTTGCCAAAAGTCTTTCTACTATTAAAAATCCACTTGACAAAAACCCAATCTAAGCTTATTTGAAGATAACATTAAAAATGAGCCCCACACTTCAATTTATATTTTGTAATGGGTGGTTACATTGTGTAGCCAACTTTTTTGTATTTTTAAGAGTTTACAAAAGTATGTTAGTGAAAATGCACAACTTAAAACTTTCAAAAATGTGTTAAGCAATTTGCACAACTTGTAACAATGCAACGATCAATTTGCATGACTTTCAAAAGTACATTGCGAAAATTTCACAACTCAAAACTTATAAAAGTGCATTTACATATTCATACAACTTGAAAAAGTGTGTTCAAAAATTATGTGACATGAAACTTGAAAAAAAGCCTTGAAAATTTTGCTCAACTTACAAAAGTATAATGACCAATTTGCATGACTTGTAAAAGTGCATTGGTGTTTTTGCATGACTTAAAAAAGTGAAATGATAAATTTAAAAAACTTTTAAAAGTGAATTAGTGTTTTTTCACAGATTTCAAAAGTGCAATGGCCAATTTTCACAACTTGCAAAAGTGACTTGATAATTTTCCATAACTTGAAAACTATAAACTTCACTCTATTTCTATAACTATGATTCTACCCTTGATTTTAGAAGTTCAAAATTAAATTTTTGCACCATGGATCCTTGAGGAAAAATTTTATTCATCAAATTATATTTCTAATGTATTGAATGAGAGATAATTAGAGTTTGAATGCAAAAGTTATGGCTTGAGGGATATTGGACCTTGGATACATTTGGAATTCTACCCTGCTTGGATAACTATGATTCTCCCCATTTATTTTATAAGTTAAATATGAAATTTTATCATCATGTGTCATTATGAAAAACATTGATTTATTAAATTATATTTATAATGCATCAAATGAGAGATAAAATAGTTTTGATGCAAAATTTATGGTTCAAGAGAGATTGGATCCTATTTTGACAATTTTTGGTTACTGGGGTGTCAGATTCTAAGCCCTCTACTTGTAGGGGTGTTAGAGTTTAACCCATATAATTTTAGGGGTGTTGGATTTCAAGCCCTTTACTTGTAGAAGTATCATATTTTGATAAACAAAATACTTTGTAAAATTTTTCTTCTTCCTTGATTCTTATTGAACTTGTTGAGGAACTTTTTGAGGTAAGGCATTTTAGGTTTGAGTAAGGAAGACCCTATTCACCTTTGTACTTCCCTTTATTATATGAAATTTTCATACTTCAAATATAAATAAATATTTTATAAAATATGAGTTGAATCATAATTGTGAATAACTTTTCCTTGAATCATTTGTGAGCCATTCAACACTTTGACCTCACTTCTAATGACTACATTCGAAACATCATCAAAATCACTTAACCTAGTATCCACGTGTAATCTTCTTCTATTCCTATCAAGAAGTCTCCATAACTTGATTCCATGAAAAATAATATTTTATACAAGGATTGATAATTATTTTTTCATCTCATATGATTTATCTGATATGAAGTCCATTCTATGTGCAATAGAATCTTGTGCTTTGTGAATTGTATCATCCTTCATAAACTCTCCTTTGTATAGCCAAGGGTGATAAACCTATATGTAGATTTAAAGGAGAGTTTATTAAATTCTATGAGGTCTGAGTAATCTTACCTATATGTAGATCACTCAGACCTCATATGTAAGATTAGTCTTCATGACCTTTACTGTAAGCTATATCCTTGATTTAATATCCATTTATATCATGCTTTCCATGATTCTAGGAATATTTCAATGACATACTAGGAAGTAAAAAATCTAAAATATTTTCATACCTTATGTTACAATCAAGATACTCACCTTATTTTACCAAAAGAAAAATAGTTGAGATATCTTCAACATGCTCAATTTTATAGCTCAAAACTATCTAATTAGGATGAACCAAAATATTCTCCTCAAATACATATCCATTCAAAATTCTAATTTGAAACCTAATCAATGATTCATCATTTGAATTTTTAAGGATAAAAAAATCTCAACATTTGACCCAAGCCTTGTCTATTGGGATATAGAGTTGATGTTCCATTTTCCAAATTTTTTTACTATCATTATCATTAAAACACCTTGATTGATTGCATGAGCATAATTGAGGGTGTTATCATGAAATGGAAAATTTCAAGGCAACACTTCTATATTTATTTATCCATTCCAAATATAATAAGTGCAATATCAATCTACCTTTTTACATTCAGATTTATATAATTGTTTCCCTATTTTACATAATCTAAATATTCATACTTTTATCTTGTTTAGATCACATTAATCATAATATATATATATATATATATATATATATATATATATATAAATATATAAATATAAATATTATTGATGTGGGTTTTATGCACACCATTTAAATTTTGAATGAGGTATCCTCTAACATTTTGGGATCTCTATGGAACAAGGTTCCACACTAGGGCACAAGTTATAGGTATGCAGTTAAAATATCCAGGTGATGGAATAATAGGTTGAGCTTGTGGGTTGTTTAACCAGGTTTTTTGGATGGATGTGGAAAATATAATAGAAAGTAATTACTAGGTGAGTTGGATGGGTGGAGAATTATTCTAAGGTGGATATATCTCAAAAAAAATCAAAAGGGGAAAGATGGGTAAGGAAGAAAAGAAGGTTATATGTTCTTGAAAAGTGACTTCTAAGACTATTCCTTTGGTGGAAAAGTATTTCTAAGACCACTGTTTAACATTTTCAGCTATTTTGCACTCATGAATAAGCATGGTTATCAGTTTGGTATAACAAATATAGGATGTTCAATGATCGTAAGTGAAGGTTTCTCTCCATAGGACTGATATTACACACCCTTATCTGAGAGATTAAAATTTAAACCAAAAACTTGTCTAGGGTAGTCATGACTCATGCCTAGATGACTATACCAAAAAAGATACCTCTGCACACCTTAGATTATCAATTCAATTTGTACTAACTGCTTAAACTAATGAAATTTACTAATATTCAATTTCTATTATACACCTAAGATCAATATTCATTAATTAAAATAATTAGATTCATTTGTAGCATTAACACAATTCAAAATTATTGAATTAATACAAATAAAAAACTTAAACTTCATTAACGTAAAGAAGGAAGAAGAAAGAATAAACATAGTTGCATTAAAATCAATATCTTGATCTCTTCCTATATATTGATCCAAAAATTTTACCCCTTTAAAAGAGGGTTCTACATGTATATAAAGAACCCAAGGTAGGGGTCACCTCATCTTCTAAGTATAGAAAATTTTCATTACATCTTGAATGACTAGATCATAAGTCTTAGTTTCAAGTTATAACTTATATATACCTTAGACATGCAACATGTGCATGCTATTTTTTTTTGTTTAATTATAACATATATGTAACAAAATATGACAATTCATTCATAAACATTACATGTAAACTTGTACAAAAATAGCCTTTGACTTGGGCTAAATTGGCTCCTACTTGACAATTTTTTAAATTATTATTGGAACTGTAGTTGTGCTTTTTATGAATGTGGTGACTAGGGATGTGTTTGGGGATGAACTCATTAATTGGACTCAAGTTATAGTTGGAGCTAAACTATGAGGTGGTGTTGATGTAGTTATTGATCCAAAATGGATTTAAGTTGTCGATAGTGTTGTGATTGGATCTATAGGTGGGGTTTGAGGAGTGAAACTGGTAGGTGGCATAGATGCTACTTTATTATTTACATCTAACTCTTGATAATGTTTATATGCTTTAGCATACTACATGTGAATTAAGTTTATATCAAGGCTCTAGTTACCCTATTTATTTGTTCTATTAAGCTTGTATACTTTGTCTTAGTGGCTCAAAATCCAACCCAAAAGACTTCTACTTTTATTTCCTTCTTCCTTGTTATGCTCAAATTTGATTTAATGTCCTCCATGCTCACTCTTTGTAAACTCTATTATAAAATGTCTAAAACTTGTTGAATCATCTAATAAAAAATGGTCCAAGTTACTAGCTCCCAATGTTATCCCAAACTACTATCAATTCTAGTTCATACAAAATTTGTGATGCTTATTTTTCTATTCTACAAGCTTATTCACCAAAGATTCTAAAGTAAACACCTAATCCCAGACATCGTAGGTTTTGATGAATACTAAATTCAATACATTATTAACCTCCAATGGGGTCATCAAATTTAAGTGGATGAATGCCTTATTAGGGGTGTATAATATAAACAAATTCAATTTATTTTCATCTTCTCTAATAAGGTTAAATAATTTTGTTATTGAATTTACATGCGGTGCTAGTTGAACTCTGAAAGAATGAATTGTATCCAAAATTTCATACCACCTTAGTGTTATATTCTACACATCCTACTCTATACTAGAAGGAACTTGTATCACCTACTATTTCTCCTTAATAGTTTCTAACTCTTCTTATAGTTCTTTTTCGGCTAACTTTGTTCCCTCATGGATGGCTAATACTACTTCGATATGGGTCTCTATATAAGACTTGATATCCTCAATATATGGGGATTGAACCTTATTTCTATATTGACTTTTAGAAATAAAATAAATTTCTTCTCTTTCCTCTAAAATCAAACCCTATCACTGCTATTATCAATCTTTCTTTTCCTGACCCTCTACATTGAGGCTATGGCTTTGTAAAAAAATGAGATTATAGTAGAAAGCTCGGTAATTTTTAGATTGGATCTCTTATAATCTAAGGATCTTAACTCCTTGGCCTAGTTTGGAAGAGTGAGCTTTGATGGTTTTAATGGTTGAGATTCTATTTTCACATGCTTCCCAGGTTTAGGTTCAAGCTTAGTAGAGGGTTTGGGTATTAAGGGCTAGATTATTTTGGACCAGTCTATGTTCCCAAATTATGGCATGGGGTATATAACATAGACATATTTCCTTTTTTGGGATCTTTTAGTTATTACTACTATTATGGTTTGGACTAGTCTTAAAGAAGGCATTGGTGAACCCGATTGGGTAGAGGAAGCAACTATTTGAGTGATGGGTTGGTTGGTGGGAGTGGTAGAAGAGGTGGAGACTATAGGAATGGGAGTAGGGGTGGTTGGGATGGCGAGAAAAATGGTTTAAGGGATAGAGGCTGAAGGAGTGGAGACTATAGGGGTAATGGTTAAAGAATTAGAAGTGGTAATCAAAAGAGTAGAGGTGGGAGAAATAAAAAGAATACCAACAATGAGTGATTGCATGGGAATGGAAGTGGAAATAAATGGAAAAGGCATGTTAGAAGTAACTGGTAATGACATTAGATAAGAATGGCCTAGGGGGGGCAGTGAAGAAATCATCCTTACTAAACTTATCACCACTAAGGGGTGTCTTTACTTTTAGTGTTTGCAATCTCAAGACTTTGGATTGTTGTAGCTCTTCCTTATCCACCTCTTGACTTGGCTTGCCTTCAACTAAAGATTATTCCTCTCTACTAATTAGTTCCTTGGATGGGGTCTAAGGTCTCCCCCCTTGGTTTCATTTGATAGCACAATGTTATTTTCTTATTTTATGAAGGAGTCACCTATTGGGTAAGAGGGGGGAGAGTCATATTAGATGTTAGGGTTGTTAAAGCTACCATAATAGGTGAAATTTATTCTTCATCAAAATAATCTAAGTAAATGATATCCATCTCTTCCCTACTTATGTTATCCTTTTCTTGTGTTATCTCCTCTGCTAGTTCTTATTTAATTCTCCTTAGTTCAACAATAGATGCTTGAACTGGATGAGTATTTTCTTATTTTTGTGTAGCAACTGGTATCTCTTCTAGATCCTACTAGTTTTCATGTTTTTAAACAACTAATGTTTCCCCTACTAGTTATTCTTGATCTTGTTGTTGTTTCAACCACTAATGGATGTTAGGGATCTTGACCTTGGATTAATAGAAATTGCTAATGTCTTCTACTCCATAAGTTAGAGGATATCCATCCCCATGGTAGTGGGATCCTAAATTTAGATTGATTGAGTGTAAAGGAGGGGTCAACATGTATCACCCTCAATAAGTCTTCACTTGAGCCTACTGTCACTACTCTTTATTTTTCTTCATAATCATCTTTGGCATTAAGGAAAAAGAAATCATGGTCAAATGAATTATGTTTGTATTAGATGCTAAGGCTATGAATATTTTACTATACTCTCCCAGGGGGGTCCCAATTCCTATGGGGCAGAGTAGCCAATGCATAAACTATCCTTGCATTCCTAACTTCCTTAAAATTCCTCCTAAATATATATTGCATTCTCCCAATAGTGATATGGGAGCTATGGAAAGTGACTTTATTGTTATTTGTCAAATATTCATTTATACCATTCCATATTTAGAAGATAATATCTTGTTTTGCCACTTTTTTGGGATAAACTCAAGAAGTCAAAGAGGGTCTACCCTATGACTAACAACCATGATGACTATATAATCAAGGTAGAGCTAATAGTCACCCAAATTAGTGATTTTTTTAGCAATGTTGCTTGAAATATTGGCCAAATGGTAGCCATCAATAGCCATCCAAACCTGAGGATAGAGGTCCTCTATAATTTTATCAATATTCCTTACATAGGCATATATGTGAACAAAAGAATAAAAGTGACACATTTTATTCTTGATAAAATCAGAGTTAGGACTCCACAAAACCCCATTATACTTGTACACTATTCCCATGACTACATATAATAGGTATCACATTATATAAAAATATCCCCCTTAGGGCCTCTTATACTTGTGTAAAATTTATTCATATAGATGAGTATTGATGACCTTCCCAATGCATAGGTTCACTCTGAAGTAATGAGCAAGTCCAACAGGAGTACCCATTCTAGATGTAGAAAGTGGATGATCAAGTGGTTGAAGAGTTAGTTCAATAGTGTCATGCCTATGTCAATCCCCATCTTGAATCAGGTGATAGGGATAAGATTCTTGGTATGTTATTTGATAGTAAACATCTTGCCTGGGAGAAGCCACTTCCCTAATAATCACTCCACGTTTTTATTTTTATTTTAAGTGACTACAATATGTAAGTTGAATATAACATATAAAATAGGGATAATTAAATACCTCATGAATGAGTCTCAAGAGATACATGCCACAACTATGTTAGTATTGATGTAGTGTAGATAGCCACTTTCAATAATTTTACCTTTGAAGAATAGTCCTCATATTAAGTTTATACATGTCATGAATTCTGATTTGGTATATATGTAGTGAAGTGCCTATATTTTGAATGACAATAGGTCTAGTATAATTTGTTTCTCATAAATCAAGATATCCTCTTCCAACATGAATGAATCAATATTCTCTATAACCTCCTATAGAGTTGATTAATGGGCATGGAGGCCATTGAACACAGTTGTGTTGAAAACCATGTCTAAGTATTTAGTGGAATGCTTGATGGAAATCCTAGATGGTTTCAAGGCTCCCTTGTATAACCTAGACAAGGATGCCATTGCTTATGATGAATGATGGTGCATTCAAGATTTCAAAAATGGTAGTGTAAAAATTTAATTAAGTGATTTGTAAGTCATTTTGGTCATAGTTGGTGTTAACATTTTAGCCTCACAAGCTACACATCAACCCTAATAATTCAAAAATATTGATGATATTTATTTTAGATTAATTTTAATGCCTCAGAGTGCCCTGCTTTAAATTAAAAATGAATAACACAAGCCTAGAGAAGGTAGATTATCATTTAAACAACATGTAGAGATGAACATGTTAGTATAATTGTGCATTTCATAAGTACACCTATGGAATCAACCAAATCCAAAAGATTGCAGGGACATGATATTTTTTATGCCTTAACATCTTCTACAAATTTTGTGTCTTAATTAGTTATCTATCTTGATATATAAGATTTCAAGAATGAACCAATAGTATGAGACATGCCCAAGGATGTCAAGATTAAGCTATGAAAACTAACCAATTAAATTCAAAATCTTTAAGGGATCCTAAGAATGAATGCACTACCACCAGGTGTTAAGATCTTTCCTGAATGGATCATAGATTAATGATGAGCAAGGTCAAAGGTTAGAGGATCTTAAAGATAAATACAAAGCTGACAGATGTCAAGATCATGAAAGATGAGATAAGATTTAATAATGTGTAGACAAGGGTAGGGTAAGTGGGTCTAAAATATCTAACAGAGTGTATTTAATCATGCACTCAAATATCAATGGCAAGCTCATAGTCAAAAAGTAAATATCTTAGGATTAAATACATCAATGATAAGTGTCATGATCAATGATCTTAGATTAAGGTCAATGGACAATATTAAAAGTGAAAGCTGGGAGACTTCAAATGGAGGTTAAATATGGTTCAAGTCAAACTAAGATAAAATGATTCAAAGAGCTATGTCTCCATGATAACTTAGTCAAATGCCATAATAAAATGTGGTTCATAGGCATGATAGTTTTTTTTAAACCTAATGTAGTTTAAGAACAAGGCCATGTAGTCTACCGATCTTCATCGATATAATGACTATACAACAATAGTTAAATTGGATTGGTTTTTAGTCTATAGTAAAGTTATATGTTTATGTTGGAATATATATAGACGTAAATGAGATATGGTAGAGTGTCTCATCCTTTGACATAATCATAACTCTCAAAAATAGGTACCTATGTCCACCCAAAGTAGACATGATGATGGCTTTATCAGGTGCATGGATATGAGGATTTTGTCTTTACAGTGAAAGGCATTAATGTAGAGGAGATCATTAAGGATTTATGTAGTGGGGATGGTTTCTTCCTAAAGTGGTCTTGACCTTCATTATCCATCCTTCCATGCTAGGAAAATATATAGTGGTATTAATGCAAGGAAGGGATCAATGAAGTTTTAAGCAGTTGTTATGAATGATTCTAGTGGTAATATGAGCCATGATCATTAGGACCCATTTTACATGCATTCCTTCCCCTCTCTCTCATATTTTTCTACTATAAATTCAAGCTTTGATCTCTTTATTTTCATCTCTTAGGTTGATAGGAAAATACTCTACCAAAATTTGTACTTATGCACCACTTAGATTAATTAATAGAACATTTATAGTTGTTTACCAATTTTTACTTAGTGTTTTTTATTTATTTGATATGAAAAATTTGTTTTCAACTTCGCTTTGTATACATAAGTTTAACTTAAGTGATGACAAACTTTCCTTTTAGGTCATCTAGTGTGTTTAAATGTTGATATCTTGGGTATAGAGTGGATTGATGACTATAAGTGCCTTCAACCAGGCCTTACCCTCATTGCCTTCCAACCTAAGTCAATCAAATTGATTTCTAGGTGAAGCACTATTTCTTGGAAACTATTTTAGGCATTGTGTTAGTTCTATTCATAGTCTATTAGTGTGTTGAGATTTTAAGCTTATGAGTGGATATAATAAATTTATGGTGCATCAACACAGGTCAGTATAGGTTTAATTCATGAAATCCCTTCACTCTTTTCATCCCAACCCATTTAGATATTAAGGAATCATTCAAGTGATACAACAAACGAGCTAGCCTCATTAAAAATATTAGAGGTCTGACCCAAGATTAGGTGACCCATAGCCTAGGATCATTCCCATGTTAGACTAGGTTTGAGTAAGAGGACCTGAATAATCTTTTTCTCCGCTAGGGTGTAGCCTAATCCATCCAATAGTTCTAACATGCCTAGTGGGACTTTAATTTAGATATTAAAGCAAATTTATAGCACATTCATCTTTAGAACCAATTTTCAATACTTCTTGGTCTTTATTGTAGAGGAAAGAGGCATATTCTTATTCATGGTTTTAGTTACCTTCATATTTTATAGGTTATGATAGCCTATAAAGGAAAATTTTATATTTCCTCTCCCTATCAACCCAACCATGATCCATATTAACCTTATGATGAACATCACCAACCATATATAGATCCTCACTAGGAGTATGAGGACCTATATCAGTCATACATGCATGAGTACTACCTTGATCCTCCCTATGAACAACTAATCCATGATAATATTGCCACTCCCTAGCCCTATGATGAGCCCCCTTATTACCAAGATCATCAAACCTATTATGAGTCTCATCTACCCCCTCTATAACCTAGTTACCATCTTGATCAATCATGGAAACAACATGACATTCCTGAATAACCTACTCATTTACCAAGCCATTCCTTATCTAGCCTTAATAAAGCTCTATTGGACTAAGAAAAGAATATGATAAACATTGATACATTGAAGGGGTATGGGTAGGAAATTCTAAAACATGTCATTATGAGGGTTAGAACTTTAGTACAATAGACAAAAGAAAGTTGGATGTCCTTCATTAGGGGAGGTTATCCTAGAAATAATGGTGACATGTTTGACATAGATGGACTCATCTCCAAGATTGAGGACAAGCTAGTAGCCCATGAAGAACATCAAACACGCCATCAACCATCTTGTCTTCCCTCATTCACCCCATGTCAACCTCATGTTGAACTTCCCATCATCACTTATAATCCCTCATCAAGTGAGTTTTAGAGTCATCAAGGTCCTTCATAAAATATTATGACATGAGATTTCACCCTTGTGGAAGATTTATTTAGGATCCTCCACTCCCAGTCACAATATGGGAACAACCCCAAACTATGGGTATCCTATGGTGAGGTTGAACCTCTAGAGAAAGATAACTTCCTCTTGATGGATCACCTAAACTAATGATAATATAGGAAAAAGGGTTAGAAAGGGGAAAATGACTCTTATGAAGTATAAAAGGTGATACACCAAATAAAAATGTGAAACTACCATAAGATTGATCCCACAACTAGATCTACAAAAGATAACACTAGCTCACACAACCTCATAATCTAGCTCAGTGCATAAGTGTTTCAATGGACTAAGTTCATGTATAACACTAATCCAAACTTGTAATAGCTTGAAAACACCCTAAAAGAGGTTAGAAAAGAAAGACAATGTATGAATAAGATTATCCTTCACAATGCCATCATGCACAATGCACTCAACATAGATCCAAGGCAAGAGATAGGTAAAGAAAGTCTTTTATTACATCAAGAGGCAGTTAGTCTTTTATTACATCAAGAGGCAGTTCTCATAAATTATTGGTAGGGTTTAGCCTAATCTAGATGAACATATTTTGAAATATCTTAAAGAGTCCCTTGCTCTTTAAGATCAAAGAGTCCTTGTGAGACTCTAGAATCTGAAAGATCTTAAAAAATGGGAAAGAATCGGTAATATAGAGAAATGAAGAAGAGAAAGGAGTGAACACATTAGCCAAGAAAAATCAATGAGATATCATCTTTTAATGAATGCTCAACCATACTTAATCTAATTTGGATTATC
The DNA here is from genome assembly GCA_037957365.1 of Torreya grandis. NCBI lineage: Eukaryota > Viridiplantae > Streptophyta > Pinopsida > Cupressales > Taxaceae > Torreya > Torreya grandis. The sequence goes on along the minus strand of JARHVA010000671.1, from coordinate 654,632 downwards.
CCTTCATCAATAAGTCAACCTGAATTTACTCCAATTAGTCTTCAAGTTCTTCTCATTGGTTGAGAAATACACTAGAAGACAAGAGTCTATTTTGTAGATGATGAGTCATGATCCTTTCAAGGAAGAAATACCCTTAAGATCTGAACACCATTGAATTCTCCAACTACTTCTCTAACCACTAAATATATTTGCTTTGATCTATATGCCATATTTCACTTGACTTTATTATGAGAATAAAATCCTCATATCTTTAAACCTAACAAAGCTATCATCGTGTCTTCTTTTTACAGATGTAGGTACCTACTTATCAAGAAAATGACTATTTTAGAAGATAAGACACTTCTCTATATCTTGTTTATATCTGCACCTACTCTAACCTGAATATAGATTTATTATATATTAAAATCCAATTCATTCATTAGTTTTCCTAAATTCATTATGTCAATGAAAGTCTACAGGTTACATAACATTGTTCTTAAACTATATTAGGTCTAAATAGAGCTATTCTACCTCTAAACCTTGTGGGAATTGATAAGCCACTACACACAAGGATATCCCTTCATGAAAATATGTTTAAACCATAATAAAATTGAGTCTACATGCACTGAATCCTCCAACAGATGTCTCAACTAAGCTTCAATGCCATTTTTTAAAATATTTTCCCTGGTTCAACTTTAGTTTGCATTTATTCTCTATTGAAGTCCCTTAGCTTTAAACTTTTAATTTCAGCCACTGATCTAATCTAGGCTCCCTGATCAGGACATTTGTCAATTCTTCAATCTTCCATGGGATCTTACTATCAACTCTATGATTTAATGCACTTATTCCATGTAACAACCTCACATTCTTATTGAGTTTGGTTGACCCTTGAACTTATGTGCATCATCAATCTTCCTTTGCATAGATTAAATTCATGTCATTGATTTAACTGATAGTTTCTATGGTCATGACACTTAGCAACTTCTCATTTGCTTTTGGGATCTACTAACTTGTTGACCTTTTTCTCATCATTTATCTATTTTGGTATGATGTATCATGCACCATTTATTCACTTGGACCCACTAGGTTTGTCTATCACCATGCACCATTAGATCTTTTTATGGGCACTAGAGATATTTCCACATGTTATCCACATATTCATCTTAAGATACATTAACCTTTTGACTGCAAGTTCACCATGGATCTTTGAATTCATGATCAAATGCACACCATTAGATCTTTGGGACCCACTAAATTTTTAGATCACTGCTCACCGTTAGATCCTATCTTAGCTTCCCAAATCTTGAAATCTATCAACTTACATTAATCCTCAATATCCTTTGGGTTTTTTTTAATTCAAATGGCTATTCGCTATGACTTTTATTTGATGCCCTCGTACACATCTCATTTTGCTTATTTAATTTTAAATGCTTGTAACTTGAGATAGACAACTCATCAAGTCACAAAATTTGTAGAGAATATTCAAGGCATGAAGAACCTCATGTCTATGTAATCTTTTGGCTCTGAGAGGCCTCCTAAGTGAGGTTATGAAGTGTGCAACTAGATTGACCTATTCATTTCAACATGATATTTGATGATGATCTAGTATATCATCCTCATTTTCTCAAGTAATTTGATCATTTAGTCAATCCATAAATTTTCTTAGCTGATCTATCTAGGTAGAAGATTTATGAGTGGGCCAAATTTGGCCAACACCTTTGGTGACTCATAGGGAAGCATGTCTGATATGCTTGAAAAACTAGACTAGTTATTTTGTTTGATCTATTGGGTATGGAGTCATAAGCTAATTTGAATTGAGTAAGGCTATCCCTTTCTTGAAAACACTATATTAAAGCAAAAAAGGACCAAAATAAACAAAAATAAATAAAGTACCAAAGGCACTTTAGAAAAGGAAACACACAATAGGAAATGAAATTAACCTAAATAAAGCAAGGGCAACTAACCTAAACAAAGCAAGGGAAACTAACCTACTAAATAAATGTGCACACAAAAACTTAGAGTAAATCATGAAATCTAATATAATATATAAAATATTGTATACCAATTTACAAGCATCTCCTTCTTGGGTCAAATGGGAAACTTTTAGTATCATTCACTTGTAATAAACAAAGATGAAAAATACCTTAATTTATATGTATCAAAAATGGTGAACAAAGTAGCTTTATGGCCAATCCTTTTTAATGTTATCTCCAATGGATGATTAAGAAAAAAAATGTCTCTAATTTAGACATACTAGTCCAAGTCTTCTAAGCTTTATTCATGTTGGACTACAGGAACACTTGCTTGATGTTGCTGATCACCCTTGAGAAATCCTTGCATGATGAACTCATTTAGGCTCTTGGGAGTAACTGCACTTAATTCACTTGGTGGCTCAAAAATACCATATCATTCTCCTTTGTCCTTATGCACATTAGGATTTATCATGCTTAGAGTAGCATGCTCATAGGTTCTTAGAAGGACATGCCCCTTAATCTCTTCTAAATATTTAGTTATGGCATTGAAACACTACCATAACCCTTCAAATTTTTTACTGGTATGTTCATAAAATTTCATCTCTTGAGATCATTTGAGATGTCTCTTTCATCAACCTCAATCAATATTTCATCTTGATCTTTAACTATAAATTAGGGTTGACTTAACTATTCAAGGTCTAAAACATCACATCTATCTTGCTCAAGGTTTGATCTACTTTCATCTTCTTCATTTATGTAGAATGGACCTTTATTAGTCTAATAAAATTATAATTTTCTCTCAGATGCTTCATGAATACACATACCTTCAAATATGAAGGCATTAGTACTACCTTCAAGCTCTAATTCATCAATGCCATGCTAAAAAGTCTTATCTAAACCTAATTTCTCCTCCTATGAATAGAGCGGCCTACCTTTGACCTCCATAATAGGTTCATGAAGGATGTTCTTGGTCATGTATAGGGGTAGAGAAAAGCATACTAATCAAAATATAGTTGATTATACACACTAGATTATGATGATTAGGCACTTATTTAGGCTAGTTAAACCAGCTAATAGATGCTCAGAGTCAGCATTGATGTTTGAACACTTGCCTACAAACACTGAATAGATGAAGAGAACATCATAATTCTTCACCAGTGAATAATGTAGTAGGTCCCACTAGGCATTCTAGAAACTATTATGACATGAGATTTCACCCTTTTTGAAGAGTTCTTCAAGATCTGCCACTCCTAGTCATAATATGGGAACAACCCTAGGTTGTGGGTATCCTATAATAGGGTTGAACCTCTAGAGAATTTGGAATTCCTTTTGATAGATCACCTAAAATAATGTTGTCATGGGGAAAATGGTTAGAAAGGGGAAAAAGGCTCCTAAGAAATATAAAAGGTGATGCACCAAATAAAAATGGGAAACTCCCATAATCTTGAACCCATACTAAATATACACAAGATAATACTAGCTCACACAACCTCACAATATAGCTCATTGCGTAAGTGTTTCATTGAATAGGTTTATCTATAACACTAATCCATACCTATAATAGCTCAAAAACATGCTAAAGGAGGTTATAATGGAGGATAATAGATGAGGAAGTTTCTCCTTCACAATGCCATTATGCACAACTCACTTAACATAGATCCAAGGAAAGAGATAGGTAAATAAAGTTTTTTATTGTATCAAGAGGTTTGTTTCATTCAAGGTTAAAATTTTTCATTATTTCATGAGTCCAAGAAGTCATGAAAGTGTCTGTGTTCTCAAGCATAGTAGGCATGATTCCCATCAAAGTCATCAAAAATGTTAAATATTGGCCTCACAAGCCAAAAATCAACCCTCATCATTTGAAAATCTTGATGGTATTTATTTTATCTTTCTTTTGATGCCTCATGGTGTCTTATTTTAAATGGAAAATGACTAACATAAGCTTAGAGAAGCCAAACTATCATTTAAATGTCATGTAAGGATGGGCAAGTCAATCTAGTTGTGTATTTCATAAGTACACTTGTAGAATCAACCAAAACTAAAAGATTATAGAGACATGATTTTTTTCACACCTTTAACATCTTCTACATATTTCATGTCTTGATGAGTTATCTATTTCAAGATATAAGTCTTCAAGAATGAACTAGTAGTATGAGATGTACCTAGGGATGTCAAGATTAAGCTGTGAAAACTAACTATTTGAATTCAAAACCTTTAAGAGATCCTGAGATTGAATACATTACTATCAGGTGTTGAGATATCACTTTATAAAATCATAGATCAATAATGAGTGTAGTCAAAGGTTAGAAGATGCTAAGGATAAACACAAAACTAATGGATGTCAAGATCATAGAAGCTGAGATAAGATCTAATGGTGAACATACTAGGATAGGGTCAATGGGTCATAAAGATCTAATAGAGCATGTTTAATCATGCACTCAAAGATAAATGGTGAGCTCATAGTCAAAAATTCAAAGGATCCTAGGATTAAATGCATCAATTACAAGTGTCATGATCTAGGAGCCTAGATTGAGATCAGTGGCCAATATTAAAAGTTGAATCTAAGAGACTTCAAATGGAAGTTAAATATGGTTCAGGTTAAAACTAGAGAAAATGATTCAAAGATCTATGTCATCATTAGAAATTAATCAAATGTCACAATTGAACATAGTTTATAGGCATGATAGGTTTGTTTAAACCTAATGCTATCTAAGAATGAGGCCATGTAGTCTACAGATCTTCATCGATATAATGACTATATGAAAAATAATAAATTTGATTAGTTTTCAATCTATAATAAATATCTATGTTTAGGTTGGAGTAGATATAAACATAAATGATATATAATAGGGTGTCTAATTATTTGACACAATCATAGCTCCAATAAATAGGTACCTATGGCCACCCAAAGTAGACATGGTGATGACTTTATCGGGTGATGAATATGAGGGTTTTGTCTTTACAGTGAAGGGCATTAATGTGGAGGAGCTTGAGAAGGATTTATGTAGATGGGGTGGTTTCTTCTTGTAATGGTCTTTAACTTCATGATCCATCCTTCCATGCCAAGAAAGACACAATGGCATTAATATAGGGAAAGGCTCGATGAAGTTTTAAACAACTATTGTGACTACTTTTGGTGGTAATCTCAACCTTGATAATTAGGACCCCTTCTCCACTCTCTCATGCATCCCTTCCCCTCTCTCATCCCTTTATATTATAAATTCAAGCTTTGATCTCTTTATTTTCATCCCTTAGGTTGGTAGGAGGATACTCTACCATAATTTGTACTTATGTACCTCTTAGATTAATGAATAGAGCATTTACAATTGTTTACCAATTTATACTTAGTGTTTTTTATTATTTTGATATGAAAAAGTGGTTTTCATCTTCCCTTTTTAGGTCTAAGTTCAACCTAAGTGATAAAAAAATTTCCTTACAAGTCATCTAATGTGTGTAAATGTTGGTTTCTCAGGTATAGAGTGGATTGTTGATGATAAGTGTCTTCAACCAAGCCTTGATTTTATTGACCTTGAGCCTAAGTCAATCAAACTAACCTCTAGGTGAAGCACTATTGCTTGGAAACTATTATAGGCATTGTGTTAGTTATATTCATATTCTATTAGTGTGTTTAGATTCAATATTATGAGTGGATATCATGAATTTATGGTGTATCACCACATGTTAGTGTAGGTTTAATTCATACAATCCCTTCACTCTTTTCATCCCAATTTATTTAGGTATTAGGGGAGCATTCAAGTGATACACCAAAAGAGCTAGCCTCATTAAAAATCCTAGAGGTTTGACCCAATATTAAGTGACCCATAGCCTAGGGTCATTACCATGTTGTACTAGGTTTGAGTAAGATGACCTGGATAATCCTTTGCTCAGCTAGGGTGCAACCTAAACCATACAATAGATAGGGATTTTGATATTACAAAAGGATATATCCACTTAAGCTCTTCAAAATCAAATTATGTGAACTCAGTTGGTGGATCAATGTTATAAATTTTTGCATTCATTCCATTTTGTGCACCAATAATTACCAATAGATATGAGCTCATCACCCTCATTTAATTTTAACTTGACCACATAGTCCTAAGTGTACATGCCATGTAGGATGTTTTTTCATTTGGGGTGACACATTGTTCCCTTTTTCCTTTTGACACTTTTTTTTATAGTTTAGTTAGGGGAGTCAAGGTTTTACTTTGGGCCTAATAGTATGATATGGTGAGCCCATTATTCTATGAAAAATATCCCAAAAATTAAAATTCTCTTCAAAGCGATTTGTTCAAAAAAATATATGAAATCCATTGAAGGAATAATTCTTGAAGACTAAGTACTCTTTGGAAATATTCTCATTTTGAAAGAAGTTGTTGTAGAGAAAGGCCCCAAAAAAACCTTTCGAATGAAATTTATCAAAGAGAAAGTATTCAAAGAACCAAAACCTTCTGAAGACCAAAGTTTCTAAAGACAAAGTTACTAACTAGAAATTTGTTGAAGACTTATTACCAAAGACTAAGTTGTAAAAGAAAAAGTATTTAAAGCATTAAAACATTTGGAAGACCAAAGTTTCCTAAGACTAAGTTTCTAACTGGAAAGTTGCTAAAGACTTATTACCAAAGACTAAGTTGTTGAAGAGAAAGTTACTGAAGAGAAAGTTGCCAATTAGAAATTTGTTGAATACTAAGTTGCCAATTGGAACAAATGACCTAAAGAAAAGTTCCTGAAACAAAGTTCCTAACCAAATAGTTTTTGAAGACAAAAATTATCTAAACAAAAGTCTTCCAAGTGAAATAATTTGAATACATGTCATACATAACAATTCTTCCCAAATTTTTATTAATAAATTAGTTTCAATACGTCCTTTCAAATGGAAAATAGGTGCATCAAAACATGATTTAAAGCCCAAAATATTAAGCTCCATCAGATAATAATAACTAGTACAAACATATACATACCCAAATAATATATAAGTCCTCTAAAACAAAGGGGGTCCCCACTTTTCAAATAAAAATCCAAGGTAGGGTGTGTTAAACACAACAAATTTTGATTCACAAGAGTGAATACTCTTGAGTTTTCAAGAACCCACAATCCATAGTTTTACAATCCCAATATCAACCATGAACCTTAATAAAAGAAATGATTAAATTAGAAATGAAAATAAAATCTTAATAATTCCATGAAAAATACTAACTTCACTTATACCTTGGAACTATGTGTGGGAAAGTGATGTTATTTATTTCTTGTCAAAAGATTTTAGGCAAAGACATGGGGTGATCTATAGATTTCATTTTGATTAGGCATTAGGTGAATAGACATTAAGGAGCTCATGCATTGATCTACGACAAGCTAGGTGTCTATAGCCCTGACATAGATACCTTTGATCACCTCTTCTTACTTTATTCATATTTTTATTGATGCATGACACATTGATCTTATTTCATCAAGTAGGCTTATAATCCTCTTTGATTTTCTTTTATACTTTTGTATTGTGCCTTTTATTTTTATATTATTATCCTTTTTTTCCTTTCTAAATGAAAGATGGAAGAAGGTGATCACTATGACTTGGTCTTAGTAAAATTTTGGTTAATCAAAGTGTCCATGCTAACTTTTACTCATGTCAATAGTTATTACCTCAAAAAGTACTAACATTTTATGTGTGTTTGACCCAAGGGGATAAGGAAAACTTTCTAAATTTTCATAGAATGATGGGAGAAGATTTTACATACCTGATGGAATCATTAATTTTATGACATAGTCATGGCTAACTCTCTCATTACTTTCCTAGATTAAGGATTCTAAGCTACCAAATGCAACACCCATCGATTCAAGTTAGATTCAAAGCACCCAAAATATTATTTTAATATATTGGGATTGATCAACTTAGATTGTGATAGAATGCAAAGAAAATTACCATAAAAATCAAGAAAACTATCTCAAGTAAACAAACCCAACTAATCAAAACAAACTAATGAAAGTAAAAATTAGCCAATCTAAAAAACATAAACTAATCTAATAAAAGAAAATGACTAAAAGAATGAAGCTAACCAATAAAAAAATTTAACCTACTCCTACCTCTACCAGAACATCTGTCATTACTCAGAAAATTCTCAAGATGGAGCAACCATGAAGTAATGGTTTAAAAACTATCCATTAACTGGATATATCAAATTTTTACCTTAGATATATTTCAAATAGTATGCATTATTACCCAAGATCTCAGAGATTTGATATTATCCTATCCATAGTGGGGAAAAATTGTCCTACATTCCCTTTTTCTCATGGGCTTTGTCTTATAGCAGTACCAAGTTTGAGATCTTGAATTCTTTAAACTTCACTCTCTTATCAAACCATCTTTTAACCATGTCTTAATTTTTGATGAAGTTTTGCAATGCTGCATTCCTAGAGTCTTCCATTTAGATGATATCTAACCATATGGACTCTATTTTGTCATTGGGATCCATGTATTGTTACATATATTGATATGTTGGTAGTTTTAACATGATTATGAATACTAGATGTTTACCATAAACCAAAAAATATGGTGAGGCTTTAAGGGCATGTTTATAGTGAGGATGGTTTTCCCAAAGTGTATATTTCAATAAGAGATGCCACTCCATAGGCTTATCTAAAAATGAATTCTTGATAACATCTATGAGATTCTTATTTTTTGACTTAGCAAATCCATTCCCTTGTGGGTAATGGTTGGAGGATGATATGATTATCATGGGCCCATTCGATAAACTCAACTGAATGAAATAATGGCCCATTTTCACAAACCAAAGAAATAGGTGTGCCAAACTTGGTTGTGATATGTTTTCCAAGGAAGTTGATCATATCTTGGGCTCTTGAGTTCTTGGTGGCTATTGCCTTAGTCCATCTAGTGAAATAATATGTAGTAGTGAGCAAAAATTTATGCCCAGCTAAAGAATTTAGGTTTATAACACCAATTAAATCTAAGCCCCATTGGGTGAATGGCCTACCTTCAATCATAGTCTATAGTGGCATTGTTGTGTGTACCTCTCTTTTTACCAAGACCTAGCATTTATGGCATGTCTTTACATGGAAGTAAGCATCTTTAAATACCTTAAGTCAATAATAACCTATTTTGAGTATTTTATGGGCTGTAGTATTGCTAGATAGATGGTCATTATCAATATTTTGATTCAAATTTTCTAGGATCTCCTTATCTTCTTCACATGACACACATATTAAATAGATGACTTCATTGTTCTTCCTTTAGAGGATTCCTTTTTTGATCATATAATGAGTAACTTTGAGTCTTAAGTCTCTCTTTTACTCTCTCTTGAGTTCCTAGGAGCATGTTTTAATGAGTAAGAATTGAATAATACCTAAATACCAATCCTATTGAGAAACCTATGTTTGAAAGACCTCTTCGATGGTGATGTGCAGGTCTAATTTAGTCAGTAACTGAATAATTCCTTTTCCTCTAATGATCATTTTAGTTTTAGTTTCAATATCAAACTTCTACAACTTCATCATTCATTTGCCTCTACATTCTCCCAATTCATTCTATCCTAGAGTAAGATTGATAATAGGATCTTGTACTATGGTGATTTTCCTATTCTAGAGGATGTAGTGCCTAAACTTCTTAACTACTTTGATGAGAGTAAAGATTTATTTTTTAATCAAGGAGTATCTGATCTCTACATATTTTAGTTAGTGCTCATGAATGTGATAGGATGCTCACTTTCTTCCCTTTTTTGTGTAAGTATGGCAATAATAATATACTCTGAGGAAAATGATTACAAGAAAAATTCTTTAGTGAAATATGGGCTTACCAGTACTAGAGCCTATTAAATCACCTTCTTTATGTCTTGGAAAGAATGTTTAGCTTTAGGTGTCCATTTCACTTTGGTGTCTTGCTTGAGCATTAATTTTGGGGGCTTGACAATATCTATAAATACTAATATAAATTTGCTTACAAAATTAATTTTCCCAAAGAAGGATTTGAGCTCCTTTTTGCTATTTAGGAACATTATTTTTAAAATTCCCTGAATCCTATCTAGGTCAATGGTGATCTCATCTTTATTAATAATTTGGCCTAGAATTTTACCCTTGATAGCACTAAATATACTCTTTTTGGGGTTCAATGAAAAACCAAACTTCTTACACCTTTCAAAAATGGACTGAAGGTTGTTGATATAATCAACTTTTTTTAAGAGAAAATAGTGAGATCATCCATGTATATGATTATACACTTGACTATCAGTCCCTAAAATGTATGATATATCACTCTTTGAAAAGTATCTCCAATGTTTATCAACCCAAATGACATTCACTTGTATGCATATGTTCCCAATTTTATAGTAAACACTATTTTCATTCTATCCTTCAATTCAACTAGTACTTGATTATATCCTAAAAACCCATTTGAAAAAGACGTCATTTCAGAGTCACTCATAATTTTTATTACCTCATCTATGGAGGGAAAAGGATAATTATCCTTCTCATAATCTTTATTTAGTTTCCTAAAGTCAACGCACAATATAATTTTGCCACTCTTTTTTTTTCAATGAAACTAGATTGGCCACCCAATTTAAATATTTGATAGGAAAAAAAATCCTAGCACTTAGCAACTTCTCTAATTCATTTTGGATCAATGGTTTTAATATAGGATTAAATGACCTTTGCCTTTGCCTAAATGGTTTATAATCAGGCTTGAGTGGAATTGTATGAGTGGTGACTTTAGGATTAAATATCCTTAAGTCATCATATGTATATGAAATTACATCTTTATACCTAATAATTAGTTCTTTAACCTTCTACCTTTCATCTGGTATGTAACTTAAGCCAATATTAATGAAGTGTGTGTTCCTCTCATCACTTACATTTTTTGAGCTAAATTTGGATTCATTAATCTTGAGTTTCCTTTATCATTTTGCTTTAGGATCCATGTTGAAATCCCTTTCCAAGATGACCACCCCTAATGAGATACTTTTATCCATTAGCTAGATAACATCCTCTTCATCTAATTATTCATGGAAGTTATGGCTTATTTCTCCATCATCAATTATTTGAGACTTGAACTATCTTGAATTTGTAAATGATTAAACAATCTGTTGGTCATCATTGAACACTTGAACATTTTCAACATTGTATGGTATTGAAGGATAATATACCAATTCAATGGAGAACTTATGCACTTTTGATTCCTATGGGGGTGCCCAATTTTATATTGAGATGGCCAGTGAATTGATAGCTTGGTTTTGTTCTCTTAAAATGGCCAATATGTTGAATGCTTAAAATGATTCAATTAAATCCCAACCTTTATGCTTGTACTTCTTTAAATATGACAATTTACACTGATATTTATTTCTAACCTAGATGATCACAAGTTTAGAGTCTCCATATACTAGCAGTTCTTTGACATTATTCTTAAAGGAAAACTATAATCCTAGAATCAAGACCTCATATTATGCTCTATTTTTGATGCATAAGAATTGGATCCTATACACTGCTAATGATTTGTTTCCATGTGGATCAACTATCTCGACACCAACCCCTGATCCTTGTCTGGATATTTCTCCATCAAAATGGAGGGTCTATAATCAAGAAGGGCCATGAATTTATCCTTGTATTTCATGTCTCATAATAAATTTATAAATTATAAGACTAGGGGAGTTATAAATTACTTCTTCATTAGGGGTGTTATATTCTGTAATGGGATGTTTCATCCTTGGCTCTCGATCGATCCTGATCTAGTTAGAAATGCCTCTCTAGGGTAGTCAAACATGTGAGAAGTCCATGGAAAGACATCCATTTAACATTTTTGACCAATCTCCACTTAACAATAATCCATATCCTTCTAGAATATCTACTACTATTATGTTGATAGTCATATGTACTATGGGTTCTAAGGTAGACTAAATTCTTACATTATTAATTTCTCCCAAAATAGGTACTAGTATCTTATCCAAGTATTACATAGTCCTCTTAGATGGATTTGGGGTCAAACCAAGATTCTAACAAATGAAATTTAGCATTATTATTGCTGAAGCTCTAGAATCTACTAAAAAATTATGTATATTATTTCTAAATTCCCAAATAGTTAGCAAGAAAGGGGGAATCTTCGGATTGATTTTGTATATAATGTCTATGTTGGATATTTTATAATTTTTTTCAATAGACTTACCTATGATGGACCTTCATAAGTGCTCATTTTCTCTATGTAGTTCATGAAGAGTGATATTGGCCTTAATTCTCTTCAAATTCTCAATAATGTTGTATCCTCCTTCGTTATGTTCCTCTCTATGCTGAGGATGATCATTCCATTTTAGGGGAGGAGGACTAATATTATCTTTGGGATTTATAGGAATAACTATATTATTGGGAGGAGTAGAAGTGGTGAGAGGCTACTTGTTCCTTTGGTTATAATTGTTCCTATTAAACTACTAGAATGCTTGCACTTCATCATAATTATCTTCCAAAATATTATCATCTTCATTGGGGAAGGGAAACTCATAGGTTTCAAAGACCATAACTAAAATTAAAGGGTTAGATTCATTATGGAGATCTGGAGGATTCATCATTTGGTATAGTCTGATTATTTATCTCTAAATTTTTTCAAAGGCTGCACATAACTCTATATAAACCAATTCTTCAAGATATGATGTGTTGTGAACTCTACACCAATTGGACAAAGCTATCTCCATGATATTGATTTTTGGTAGCTTATTAGACTATTATTGTTTTACATTATTGGTGGGCCTATTGTATCTTGGAAATCTAGAGTTTTGATTGTAATTTTGATTAGTGGTATTAGCCATCCTTTTCTAGACCATTTAATAAATCATTACTCAGCTTCTTGACCATTCTTTGTATATAATCCAATTCAACTTTGGTTGAGTCAGAACCCTGAGTAATTACTGTATTAGTGTGAGCATGATGTTGATTTTTTTGGTTTTGTTAATGGCCATTCCTTTATATTTGATTATTCAAGAACCCATAATTTTTTTTATTTTGTACATCATAGGAGGTAGAGTATACAATTGATTTTAGTTGAATGTAGGGGCATTCTGATTAGCATGTGGAATTGGATTCAGAGATGGAAGTTTATTATTGAAAGTTTGGCCTCTAAAATTTTGAGGACTGAGATATGTATTGAGATACTTATCAATATTAATAGCTTCTTGGAATGCCAAAGCTAAATTATTGGTAGTGGTAGCTCTTTGCAAGAACACTACATAACGAGATCCAGGGTGTTCTTGTATATCTCAAGCGTCAAATCCATGTTTGGCTTATATGTGGCATTCAACTGAGTGTAAATCTTATGGAATATTTCATTGAAGTCCCATATCAACTCATTAGGTTCCCTTTTCATGATAATGAAATGTTGATATATCAGACTTGGATTAGTCACTTATTTGAATAGTACACGGCATGCATTTTTACACTTATTCTATGAGGCATTAAAATTTTCCTAGAAATTGAGATACCAATCATAAGAATAATCTTGAAGAGTAAATGGAAAAATATTGCATGAAACATCCTCATGGATGACATTCATTAATCTAAGAGAAGCCTTGAAAGATTTGATGCATTCTTCTACCATCCTCCCATTTGATGGGGAGAAGGTAGGCAAATATTCTTCTAGATTACTTGATAGATAATATTGGTCCCTAGAAATGGAAATAATGGATCTGACTAACCAGGGTTGAGCTATAGGAGGATTGATAAGTGGGATGTTTCTTATAGGGGAAGGTGCCTTGGCTCAGTGTATCTCAAGGATGATAGGTATGGATCTACGCCTCTTAGGATTTGAAAATGGTGAAACCAAAATGCTAGCTTGGGTTTTATACCTTTTTAATCTCCCAGGTGTCTCTAATGTAATGTCTCCAATGTAACTCTACATAGTGACTAACCTCTATTATTAAGAAAACACACAAGTGTACCCTCCTTCTAGTGCTAGCTTTTTCTATTTTATTGATGTGGGTTTTATGCACACCATAAAAAGTTTGAATGAGGTAGCCTATAATGTTTTGGGATATCTATAAAATAAGGTTTCACTCTGGGGCATGAGTTTTAGGTATGCGATTAAAATAACTATATGATGGAATAATAATATGAGCTTGTGGGTTACTTAACTAGGTTTTCTTGATGGATGCATGGAATCTAATAAAAAGTAATTACTAGATGAGTTGGATGGGTGTAGAATTATTATAAGGTGGGTATAAATCAAATAAAATCAAAATGGGAAAGATGGTTAAGGCATAAAATAAAGTTTTATGTTTTTGAAAGGTGACTTCTAAGATTGTTTCTTTGGCAGATAAGTATTTTCCAGACCAATGTTTTTTATTTGCAGCTATTGCACATTCATGAAAAAACACAATTAGTAGTCTAGGATAAAAAGTATAAGATGTTAAATGATATCAATTAAAATTTTCTCTTCTTAGGGATATTATTTCACAGCCTTATCTAAGAGATTATAATTTAGACTAGAAAGTTGTTTAGGGTAGTTATGAATCATGTCTAAATGACTATAACAAAAGATATACCTATGCACACCTTGGATTAACAATTCAACTTATACTAACCACTTAAACTAATGTAATCTACCAATATTTAATTTCTATTACACACCTAAGATCAATATTCATTAATTAAAAAAAACAAATTCATCCATAACATTAACACACTTCAAAATTATTGATATAATATAGATAAGGAACTTTAACTTCATTAACATAGAGAAGGAATAAGAAAAAATAAACACAATTACATGACAATAAATCTCTTAATCTCTTCCTGTATATTGATCCAAAACTTTGACCCTTTTAAAAGAGGGTTATACATGTGTATAAAAAACTTGGGGAAGGGGTCACCTCATCCTCCAAGTATAGGAAACTTTCATTACATCCTAAATGACTAGATCATAAGTCTTAGTTACATGTTATAACTTACAGATACCTTAGATATGTAACATGTGCATATTGGGAAAAAAATAATTTGTTTAATTACAACATAGAAGTAACAAAATTTGACTATTAGTTTGTAATCGATACATGCAAAATTATACAAAAATAGCCTTTGACTTAGGCTAAATTATCTATTGCTTAACACTTTTTAAAACTCTTGCTGGAACTATAATTGTGCTTATTATTATAGATGTGGTGACTTGAGCTATGCTTGGGGATGAGCTTGTTGCTTAGATTGGAGTTATAGTTGGAGATGAACTATGAGGTGGCATTGACATAATTTTTGAGCCATAAGGGACTAAAGTTTTTTGAAGTATTGTGACTAGATCTATAGGTGGGGTCTAAGGAGTGGAACTATCAGGTGGCATTGATGTTGCTTTCTTCTTTGTGTCTAACTCTTGATAATGTTTGTATGCTTTAACATATTACATATGCATTAATTTCATATCAAGGATATGAGGTATGGTTACCATACCTATTTATTCCATCAACCTTGCATGGTCTATCTTAGTGGATTGAAATCCAACCTGAAAGACTTATAATTTTATTGGCTTCTTCCTTATTATGCTCATTTTTTCTTCAATATCTTCTAGGCTCAGTCCTTTTAAAATCTATTTAAAACTATTTGAAACTTGTTGAATCATTTGATCAAAAATGATCCAAGCTACTAGCTTCCCCATGTATCCTAAGCTACTATCAATTCTAATTCATCTAAAATTTATGCTACTTACGTTTCCTATTCTACAAGATTATCCACAAAATATTCCAAAGTAGACACCCAATCTTAGGCATCCTAAGTTTTGATGATTACTAAATTCAATGCATAAACAACCTCTAATGGGGTCATCAAATCTAATTGGTTTAATGCCTTGTTCGAGATGTATAATACCAAGAAATTCAATTTATTTTCATCTTCTCTAAGAAGATAAAACAATTTTTTTATTAAATTTACGTGAAAATCCAATTAGACTCTCAAATAATGAATCATATCCAAACTTTCATACAACCTTAGTGTTACATTCTATATATCCTGCTCTATACTAGAGGGAAATCATATCACCTACCATTTATCCTTAAGAGTTTACAACTCTTATTCTTATTCTTTTCAAGCCAAATTTGTTCCCTCATGTATGGCCAATAATGCTTTGGTATGGGTCTCCATATAAGACTTGAGGTCCTTGATGTATGGGGATTGGACCTTCTTCTTATCCTACCTTTTTAAAAGATAATAAATTTGTTCTCTTCCCTCCAAAATCAATCCATTACCACTTCTATCCTAAATATTTCCTTTCCTAATCCTATGCACTGAGTTTTCACTTTTTCAAAAAGTGAGCTTATAGTGGAAAGCTCAGTAATCTTTAGATTGGGCCTCTTAGAAGCTGAGGCTCTTAACTCCTTGGTCTAGTCTAGACAAGTGAGCTTTGATGGATATGATGGTTGAGCTTATATTTATACATGCTCCTTAGGTTTAGGTTTAGGCATAATGGAGGGTTTGGGCATTGAGGGCCAAATTATTTAGGACCAGTATGTGTTCCCAAATTATGGTATGGGGTGAACAATATAAACAAGTTTCCTTTTTGGGGCTCTTTTAGTTGTTACAACTATTATGGTCTAAGATAGTCTTGAAGAAGGAAATGGTGAACCTAATTAGGTAGAGGAATTAGTTATTTGAGTGATGGTTTAGATGGTGGGAGTTGTAGTAGAAGTGGAGACAACAAGAGTGGGATCAGGGGTGGTTAGGATGGTGATAACAATGGTTGAAGGGATAGAGACTAAAGGAGTGAAGACTGTAGGGGCCATGATTAAAGAAGGAGAAGTGTCAATTGGAAGAGTAGAGGTGGGAAAAATGAAAAGAAGACCAATAAAGAGTGATTTTAGAGGAATGAAAGTGGAAACAACTAAAAAAAGAATGGTAAAAATAATAGGTAATGACATTAGCGAAGAAAGGCCTAGGGGGCAGTGAAGAGATCACCCTTACCAGATTGATCACTATCAAGGGGTGCCTTTAATTTTTGTGTTTGCAAGCTAAGGACTTTAGCTTGTTGTATATCTTACTCATCCATCTCTTCACTTGGCTTACTTTTAACTGAAGGTTGTGCTTATCTACCTGTTACTTTTATGAAAGGGGTATGAGGTCTCTACCCCTTAGTTTCCTTTGATAACATAGTGTTATTTTCTCATCTTGTGGAGCAATCACCTATTGGGTAAGAGGGGGAGAGTCATACTAGATTTTAGGGCTATTGAAGCCGACATAATAATTTACATTTATTCCTCATCAAAATAATCTAGGCAAATGATCTCCTTCTCTTTCCTACTTATGTTGTCCTTTTATTATGTTAGCTCCTCTGCTAGTTCCTATTTAACTCTCCTTAGTTCAAAAATAGATGCTTGAACTGAAGGAGTTTGTTTTTCTTCTTTTTGTGTAACATCTAGTATCTATTCTAGCTCTTATTTTTTTAATGTTATTCAACACTTGATGTTTCCCCTTCTAGCTACTCTTGTTCTTACTATTATTCTTTAGCCACTAATGGATGTTGGGGATCTTGACCTTTGTTTACTAGCTATTGGTAATGCCTTCTACTCTATAAGTATGATGATATCCATCCCCTTAGTGGTAAGATATTGAATTTAACTTGACTGAGTATAAGGGAGGAGTCAACATGTATCATTCTCAATAATTTTTGGTTTAATCCTATTGCCACTACTCTTTCCTTTACTTCCTCATTATCCTTGGTATTAAAGAATAGGAAGCCATGGACAAATAGATCATATTTGTATGGGATTTCAAGGTTTGTAATCTTTTGTTGTACTCTCACATGGGGGTCCCAAACCCTATGTGGTAGAGTAGCTAATGCATAAGCTCTCTTTGCATTCCCAACTTCACTAAAATGCCTATTGAATGTATAATGCATCCTCCCAATAGTGATATGGGAGCTGTGGAAAGTGCCTTTCTTGTTCTTTATCAAATATTCATCTATACCATTCCATATTTGGAAGGCAATCTCTTGTGTGGCCACTTTCTTGGGGATAAACTTGGGAAGCTGAAGAGGGTCTACCCTATGACCAATAACCATGATGACTATATAATCATGGTAGAAATAATAGTCACATAAATTGGTGAGTGTTTTGGTAATGTTGCTTGAAATCATAGCCAAAGGGTGGCCATAAATGGCCATCCAAACTTGAGGATAGAGGTCCTCTATAATTTTGGTAATATTCCTTACATAGGCATATATGTGAATGAAAGAATAAAAGTGACATATATTGTTCTTGATAAAATCAGAGTTGGGACTCCATAGAATCCCATTATGCTTGTACATTATTTCCATGACTACATATAGTAGGTATGACATCATATAAAAATCTTCCCCTTGGGGCCTCTTATCCTTGTGTAGAATTTATTCATATAGATGGACATTGATGACCTCTCCCAATGAATAGGTGAACTCTAAAGTAATGAGTAGGTATAGTAGGGGTGCCCATTCTAGATGTAGGAAGTGGATGTTCAGGTGTCTAAAGAGTTGATTCATTAGTTCCATGCCTATGTGAATCCCCATCCTAAATTAGGTGATAGGGATGGGATTATTGGTATGTTATTTGATAGTGAATATCTCACCTGGGAGAAGCCACTTTCATAATGCTCACTCTTTGTTGTTTTTAATCCAAGTGACTATAATATGTAAGTCAAATGTAAAAAATGAAATAGGGAGACTTAAATATCTCATGAATGCATCTCCAGAGATGTATGTGATAACTATGTTATTATTGATGTAGTGTAGATAGCTACTGTCTGTAATTATACCTTCAAAAAACAAGCCTTGAAGTAAGTCGATGCATGACAAGAATTTTGATTTGGTGGATGCATAGTGAAGTTCTTGTCATTTTGATGGAAACATTTTTATATAAGTTGTTTCTCCTCAGCCAAGATATCCTCTTCTAACACGAATGAATCAATTTCTCTATGACCTCCTATAGAGTTGAGTAATTGGCATAGAGGCCATCAAATGTAAATGTATCAAAAACCATGTCTATGTATTTAGTGGAGTCTTTGATGGAAAACCTATATGGTTTTGAGGCTCCCTTGTATGAACTAGATGAGGATGCCATTTCTATTGATGAATGTTGGTGTGATTTAAGCTTTCAAAAATGGTGATGCAAAAACTGAATTATGTAAGTTATAAGTCATTTTGGTCACAACTAGGGATTTTGAGATTATAAAATGCTATGTCCACTCAAGCTATTGAAAATAAAATTAGGTGAAATCAATTGGGGGATCAATGTTATGGATTTATAAATTCATTCTAGTTTGTGCCCTATTAATCACCAATGTCTATGAGCTCATCACCTTAATTCAATTCAAACTTGACCACCTAGTCCTAGTGTACATGTCATGTAGGATGTTTTCTCATTCAATTTGTCATGGTGTTTCCTTTTTCCTTTTGACACTTATCATTGTATGGTTTTAGTTGGGGGAGTCAAGATTTGCCTTCAAGCCTAATAGTATGATATGGTGATCCCAATATTTCATGTGAAAGACCCCAACAATCAAAATGATCTTCAGAGAGATTTGTTTGGAAAAAAATATTTGAAAGCTATTGAAAGAATAGTTATCAAAGACTAAGTACTCTTCAAAAATATTATCATTTGGTAATAATTCACCATAGAGAAAGGATATGAACAAAAAAGCTTTTGAATGAAATTTGCCAAAGATAAAGTATTCGAAGAACCAAAACCTTCTAAAAACCAAAGTCGTTGAAAACTAAGTTACCATCTATTTTTTTTCCAAAGTCTTATTGATAAAGACTAAGTTTTCAAAGAGAAAGTATTCAAAGAACCAAAACTTTTTGAAGACTAAAATTTGCAAAGACTAAGTTATAGACTGAAAAGTTGCTGAAGACTTATTTTCAAAGACTAAGTTGTTGAAGAGAAAGTTGCCAATTAAAAAGTTGCCAAAGACTAAGTTTTCGATTGGAACAAATGACCCAAATAAAATTTCTCAAAACAAATTTCCCAACCAAATATTTTTTGAAGACCAAAAGTATCCAAAAAAAAGTCTTATGAATGAAATAATATGAATAAGTAAATCTAAATACATATCATATATAGAATTCTTCCCAAATTCCCATTAATAGATTAGTTTTAATAAGTCATTTAAAATGGAAAATAGGTTCATCAAAACATGACTTAATTTCTAAAATATCAATCTCCTTTGGATAATAAGAACTAGTACAAACACATACATACCCAAATAATATATAAGTCCTCTAAAACAATGGAGTCCCCACTTTTAAAAGAAAAATCCAAGGTGAGGTGTGTTTAATATAATACATATACATATACATATACATATACATATACATATACATATACATATATATATACATATACATATACATACATATACATATATATATATATGTATATTTATATATATATATATATATATATATATATGTATATATATATGTATGTATATATATATATATATATATATATGTATGTATATATATATATATATATATGTATGTATATATATATATATATACACATACATATACACACACACACATACATGTATATACATATATATATATATATATATATATATATATATATATATATGTATATGTATGTATATGTATGTATGTATATATATATATATACATATATACATATACATACATACATATATATATATATATACATATATATATATATATATATATATATATACATATATATATACATATATATATATATATATATATATATAGATACTATATATATATATATATACATATATATATGTGTGTGTGTATACACACACACACACACACACACACACACACACACACACACACACACACACACACACACACACACACACACACACACACCAGGTGAACCTGATCATTGACTCAAACACAACAAAACCTAGGCCCTTTTTAACTCATTCTTTCTTAGGGTTTTATATTTAATTTTATTTGGGGTTTGAATTTTATATTTGATTTATAATTTTATTTTCTTCACATAAAGAAGACTCTAAATTAGTATGGATTCTAATAATTTATCTTTAGTGATCTAAGTTACGATTTTCATGATTTCATGTTTCTTTCTTAAAATATACAATATGTTTACAAATCATGAAATGAAATAGGTTAAATTTATCTTTAAAATTAAGGATGATATTAATAATTATGGATCCTTATCTCTCCTTAGGAACACATATTTAATGAACATTGAGCTTGATATGCTTCCAATTACTACTCAAAGGGAAATGGCATGTATGATTCCTTTCATTCCTCCTCCCCTAAGACCTCATGGTAGTGATTGCCAACATCTCCCCACTATTATTTTTACAAATATTAAATAGGATATGAAGGTCAATTATATAAAAACACAAATAATTAGGATACATATTCTTATATAATCTTGCACAAATATCAAATTTTAAATTTCTAGGATTTGTGATCATAGGTAAATCTTCCCAACCCATGAGAAGTAGTGTACCTAGTGTGGTCATACATAATAATTTTAAACCATTGAATTAATATATTCAAATTATCACCATTCATACACATATTATTATAATTATGATGGATTCCATAACTAAGTTAAAATAATAAGTCCAAACATTATCTCTAAAGGTCATGTCACTGAAGATAAGCTTGCACCCCCAAAATATTGAGCATGTTACTGTCAATTACATCATTATCTCTCCATTCAAAGCCTATGTGTATCAAAATACTTTATCCTTAACGTGGGTTAAGATAAAAAAATATATGGTTAATGATTCATGAAATTAGCATAAGCTTAATAAGTCTCCAAAGTGAAACTCTTAGGATCATGCTTCAAAACAAATTGATCATATCACCTCATATGTGTCTTGTGAAAAGATCCAAATAATATTGTGCTTATCATAGAGGTCATGTAAATACCAAAGATACATTTTGGTATTTGAAACATATAATGAAAGATATTATTCATAGTGGTGACCATATATTGGATACACATATTAAAACACCATTATATTCAAGTACACCTTCCAAAATTAAAAAAAAAAAAAAACCACTAAAATTTTGGTTCCATTTCCTAATGTAAAATTAAAAAAATAAGAGTTAAAAAAATAATATTTTAATAAGATAAATGTGATGCAAAGGAGTTAGTTAGAAGCAACCAAAAGACAATCTTACCTTCTAAACCCAACCTTTAGTAGCCCTCTTGAGGCACTTTTAATGTTTTGACCAATATATAAGGTTAGAGACCAAAAAATTTAACATTTAGATACCTAGTATCATCATTTATTAACTCTAAAAATTTGAGATTCTATCTCAAAATTAAAGTTCTCTAGTTTTAAGTTTTTAGTATTTTTAGGCCTCTTTTTGTAGCCCTTTGGACACAATTTTCTGAGCTTATTTTTAACCACATAGAATTTAAAATTAAAAAATGTAATTTTATATAACCATTAAGGGTTAAAATAAACATACTAAGTTTTGGATTCTAACTCTCTAATAAAGTACACAAAATCAACTCTTCTCTTAAGCAATTAGGTCTCCTAAGCCTAGAATGGTATTTTAGATCTAAGAGGCTCCACATGTGCCAAAAGTAAAAAATATTGTTTTATTAACCTTTAAAATATAAAACCTATAAAAAATTCCAATTTTGAGGCTTTGGTTCACTTTCCTTATACCTAAACCAATAAATGGTCTCAATTCTTCAACTTATCTTTCTCACAACTGAGCAAGAGTAATTTTGAATTTTATGGAACAAAATGGAGTTTTGATTGTTTATGTAATTTTTAGGAATGTTAAGTATTTTAAAACACTTAGGAACATTAAAAACTTTAATTTTTTATGACAAAACTTTTAAGAAACCAAAATCTTACCTGTATGAAGCATCCAAAAGTTAGGCTACAAGTCTGTGTAGACAAATTTCTTGAAATGGTTTGTGTTTAATAATTTATTGAAGTTTATATACTAAAAAATTATTGTATTAAATTATTATAAAATATCTAAATATTATTATACACAAACAAACACTTACACAAGACAAATATTGTCTTTTCCTTATTGAGAATGCAACAGTTCCTTGATTGTGTGTACAAATTACAAGAACCCTATTTTATTATTAGATATTAGTATTTATCAATATTTTAAATTAAAACATAAATAAATAATAAAATTAATTTGTATAATTTTCAATTTTAATCATTATTATCAATACTAAAATCTTTTTTATTAATCAAAACTGATTGTCAGTCAACATTTACATTCTCTTGCACACAATTTATGTAATTGTCTTGTTCCTATACCTGTGTCTTCTTCCTATTCATTATTGGAGAGTTAAAATATTATTATAATTTTAAATTATTAATGAATTTAATCTTTACAAATCATTATGTATCTCCTATAAATCCTCTAACTACTCAAGAATCTCTAATATAGGTCTTGAAGAGGTTTGAAGTGAATTTTACATAACAAGAACAATGACCAAAAAGATAAAATAGGTCATACTAGGGAAATAATTCATTAAGAAAATATTGAAAAAAATTATAAAAATTAAAATAAATAAATAAAAACCTAAAAATCACTATAATTTAGATAAAAACCTCATAAACCAAAGTTTCTTATTCAAAAATTTGAATATGAATTTTGGCAAAAAAGTGCCAAATTTAAATTCTAGACTACCTAAGCTAACCTAAACACTTGTAAATGATTCTAAAGTGTGTTATATGACCTGTAAGACATTTTAAACAATATAAAAAATATATTAATCTTAAAATAACTTAACCAATCTAAAAATGAATAAAAATAAACCAAAATTCAACCTTGGAGTGATGCTCCTACATCATACTCCCAAGGGACAGAAAATGGACTCACGAACTACTATTCATGAGGTCTCCAAATATATTTACATGGTACTAGATCTAATATTATATAATACAAGTGGAATATTCATGAAGATGATGATCCTACTTGACCAAATATTAGTAATTCTCCATGTTTCTTATCTTCTTGACAATCTTCTTTTCCAAGATCATCTCTAACTCTTCCTTCTCGACTGATGGAAATTGACTTGACCAATATTGAACTATTTTACCTGATCCTCAAAGTGTTTTCTCACTATCATCACCTTAATTGAATGGATAAAGGTATTAAACATTGAAAATGGGAGATATTCTCACTCCACTTGACAACTCTATCTCATAAGCATTGTTAGTAAACTTCTTAAGAAATTTTCAAGGACCTATCTTATTCATTTTGAGTTGTTATAATCACCTTTGGGAAACCTCTTCTTTTTCAAGTGAGCCAAAACCAAGTCACCAATGTCAAAACTAACTTCTCTTCTTCTCAAATCTTCTTGTTTATTTTACTTTTTGACACTTGTCTCTAGTCATCTTTTCATTTGTTCATGTACTTCTTGCATAGCTACAAAAAATTCATCTAATTTAACACTCCTCTTATCCATTTTAGTAAAATATCTTAGTTCAAATACTCCTTTTGGATGCATACCATACAAAACTTGAAATGGACCCAAACCAATGCTCCTATTGGAAGAGTCATTGTATGTAAATTCTACCTATGGTAGTACTAAATCCCATTGCTTGGGATTGTCCTTTTATAAGCACCATAACAATTTTCCTAAGATTTGATTAACCACCTAAGTTTTTCCATCAGTTTGAGAGTGGTAGGCTAAAAGAAAATAATTTTTTTCCAAGCTTCTTCCATAAGGTCTTCTAAAAGTGACCAACAAAATTGGAGTATCTAATAGATATGATACTAAGTGGAAAACCATGGAGTCTAACAACCTCTTTGAATAAAAAGTTTTCCATGTGTGTAAAATCACTAGTAGTATTTAAAGATATAAAATGTGCCATTTTATAAAACCTATCAACTACTACAAAGATAGAATCAAAATATCTTTGAGTTTTAGGCAACCCTATGATAAAATCCATACTAATGGAGTCCCATGGCCTATTTGAGACTGGTAAATTATGATACAAACTTGAATTTATAATTTTACCCTTAACCATTTGAAAGGATTTTCATATTTATACATACCTTATTACCTGTGCTTGCATTCTAGCTCAATAGTAATGCCTGATAATCTATTCTAATGTCTTGTCAAGCCCAGAATGTCCTATCATTCTTCCAAAATACTTCTCTTTGATCAATTTCTCCCTCATTGAACTCTTTGGCACACATAATGGTATTCCTTTGAATACTAATCCATCTTTTAGCATGTAATAAAACCATGGTTTGGTTTTGATGTTGTTGGATATTTACAAGCCTTATAGGCTTATTGAAAATATTCCTACTCATACAACTCCTTGAGAAAAGCAATGGCTACACTCTCAATATGAACTTAATTGACTAGAAATTCTCTCCTACTCAAAGCATCAACCACCTTGTTACTTTGACCTTTATTATGTTTGATATTAAGATAAAATTATAAAAATAACCTATCCATTTCATATGCCTCTGATTGAGCTTGGGCTGACCAGTGATAAATTATATAACATGGTTATCTATGAAGATTACAAATTCCTTAGGAATTATATGATGCCTTCAATTTCTCAAGGCCTACACAATTGCGTAGAAATCCAATTCATAAGATGAATACTTATTTTTAGCATCATTTAGTTTTTCACTAAAGTATGTTATAGGCTTGCTCTCTTGACTTAGGATAGCCTCTATGGCTACTCCACTTACATCAAACTCCACCTGAAAGACTTTGTGGAAATATAAAAGTGCTAGAATGGGATGCCCAATGATATTTCTCTTCAAAAATTTAAAGTTTATTTCAGCCAAGTTAGTCCACATAAAATTTTATTATCTCCTCTAATAGTGTCTATGATTGGAGCACAAATTCCACTAAAATTTCTAATAAATTTCCTATAAAAACATGCAAGGCCTTGAAAGCATTTTACCTCTCTAGCTGTCTTGGGAGTTGGCCACTCCATTATGGCTTTCACTTTTTCCTTATCCATATTCAATACTCCTTGAGATATCACAAAACCAAGGTACAATAATTCTATCTTCATGAACACACATGACTTGACATTGACTAATAAATTCTCCTCTTGTAACCTTCTCATAACCAAATGCAAACGATGGAGATGTTATTATTTACTATGACACATATCAATATGTCATCCAAATATACTAAAAAAAAATCACCTATGAATGAATTAAGAACCTCATTAATGAGCCTCATAAATATATTAGGTGTATTGGTGAGGCCAAATGGTATGATCGACCACTCATACAACCCTTCATTAGTCTTGAGGGTTATTTTCCATTCATCTCCATGCCTAATTATGATTTGGTAGTAACCATTATTGAGGTAAATCTTGGAGAAGTAGTTTGAACCACTCAAAAAATCCATCAAGTCTTCAATTATTGGGAGAGGAAACCTATCCCTGATAGTGATATTATTGATTTCCCTTGAATATGTGCACATCCTCAAATATCCTTCCTTCTTAGGGACCAACACCATTGGAATAAACATGGGCTAAGGCTCTCCTTGACCAGCCATTTGTCCAATAGTTATTGAACTTTATTTTTGATCTCAACATTTTCTTGAGGTGTCATCTTACAGGTAGCCTTATTAAGCAATCTTGCTCTTGAATGAAGTCAATGTGATGACTAATTTTTATTATTAGTGGTAGTTCACTAAGTAGTTCATAAAATATGATATCAACATAGTATTTGAGTACATCTTGCACCTCTTGTGGCAATTCATTCACCTTTGTGGTTGTTATGACTATTCTAGGCTTGAACACCACTACAAATCCTATCTCTTATTCTTTCATTTCATTCACAAACTCCTTTTAAATTACCACCATTATGATTAAACTAATATTTTGGTTACCATATTCTTTTTTCATAGGCAATAGGGTATGGCTTATACCATACTTCTCCAAAGTGTAGACATTTTTCCTTTTATCATGTGATGTCTTCTTATCATATTGTCATGGCCATTTAAGGAGTACATGAGACACACCCATTGGCATGATGTCATAAATAACTTTGTCATTATAACTCCCAGTTTAAAATTACACCCAATATTATTCATTAACCAATACTAGCTTCCCTTTTTACAACCATGTAACTTTGTAGGGAGTGGGATGAGGTAGCCTTTTCAAATTTAGTTTATCCACAATCTCAACCAAAATTAAGTTATCCATATTACATGAATCAATGGATACTTTGCACCATTTACCTTGGAAGTTTAAGGAGGTCTAGAAAAGTGTATTTCTTTTTGTAGGTTCCTTCTCTTTAGGTGTCTTGATTAGCACTCTTCTCATAAGTAATGATTCACCTAACTCTGGTTCTTCCACATGAGATGGAGAACCACAACTCTCTTGTTATGTTGCTTGAATAATCTGATTTATATTTTTAGTTCTATAAATACTTGATTTTTGACCTTGTAGACACTCCCAAAACCTATGTCCTACAAATTTATCACACTTGAAGCACTTACCTATGAATATACTATATCCTATTCCTCTTGATGCATATCCATCTTTGAAGAATGGCCTTCTATTGATAAAGCCACCTATAGGATTAAATGAATGTTATTGTGAAGTGATAGCTTCTCCTTAGTTTATTTTTGAGGTATGTCTACCTCCTTGATGATCCCTTCTTCTATAACTTCTACTTCTTCCTTTACTCTACTGTTTTGGTCTTCTATTAAGCTTAGCTTCAACTTTCAATACAAATTGATAACACTCTTCAAGAGTCCTTAGGCTAACTAGGATTAATTCATCTTTAAAATTATATCTCAACCTTGTAAGATATTTAGAAACATTTTATTTGTCCTCTTATATATGGTCTAATATGATAAAAAATTCATATAAATCTTTTGTATATTATTTGACACTCATTTTTTTTGTTTCAATGTTTGCAACCTTTTGAAAATATTTATTTCATAGTCACTTGGCAAGAATTTTCCCTTCAAATCAAAGGCCATCCTATCCAAAGACTTGATATTTGTCTTACCCTTATTTGTTATATCTTCTTGGATGAAATTCAACAAAAGGGATGCATGCCCTTTTATCTTTGTGTGAGTAAACTTTACTTGGTTCTCCTCTAGAAAACTTTCATAGTCAAAGTATTTGTCTAGTTCTATAATCCAGTCAATGAGTTATTCTCCATCCATTATTCCTAAACACGTGGGAAGTTATATTTTTGGTTTATACCCCTATTTCATTACTACCTTTAGTGTTCTTTCTAGGCCTTATTCATCATGGTCTCCAACTTCTTTACCTTCCTCTTTTGGCTCTTGGAGTTCTTCCTCTCTATCACTATCATCCCTTGTTATGAATCCCTTATTTGAGTAACATTTAATATTGAAATTCTAGAATAAAAACCAATCCTTAAGTTTTTAAATACCTCTAACACAATTTGAATATTGGCTATATTCCTTCTAGGTGGCATCTTGTCCTTGCACCTTTCAAGCTATCTCAGTAAAACTCACTTTGTAGGCTTACTGACCAACATAGCTAATTAAATCTTGTTATCTAAGAGTGTACACATTATTTAAATATACCCTAGGTTTCAAACCTACTCTGATTCCAAATCGATGTGGAGGAGTTAGTCAAAATCAACCAAAAGACAATCTTACCTTCTTGACCTAACCTTTAGTAACCCTCTTGAGGCACTAATTTCAATGTTATAATAAATATATAATGTTTAATACCACAAAAATTTATATTTAGATACCTAATATCATCATTTATAAACTCTAAAAATTTTAAATTCTATATCAAATGGGAAGGTTCACTATTTTTAAGTTTTCAGTATTTTTAGGTCTCTTCTTATACCCCTTAAGACACAATTTTTTGAGCTTATTTTTTTAACACATAGATTTTAAATTTCAAAAAATGTACTTTTTAGATACCCATTAATGGTTTACATCAACATACCATGTTTTAGATTCTAATTCTCTAAGAAAGTATAAAAACTCAACCCATCTCTTAAGCAATCAGGTCTCCTAGGCCTATAATGATATTTTGGCTCTAAAAGGCTCCACACATGCCAAAATTAAAAAATAATGTCTGATTAAACATTTAAACTTAAAACACATAAACTCTACCAATTCTTATGCTTTTTTTCTCTTCCCTTATACCTAAACCAAGAAATGGTTTTAACTCTTCAACTTATCTTTCTCATATGCCGAGTAGGAGTAATTTTGGATTTTAAGGAATTAAATAGATTTTTGATTATTTATGTAATTTTAAAAATGTATGTGTAGGCTTGGAAAACACTCAATAATGTTAAAAAAATTCCTTTATTTGTTAAAAATTTAAGAAACCAAAATCTTACCTGTAGGAAGCATCCAAAAGTCAGGCTACATGTATGTGTAGACATAGTTATTGAAATAGATTGTGTTTGTTAATTTATTGAAGTTTATATCATATAAAATTATTTTATTCACTAATAAAATTTATACAAAATTATTATACAAAAATAAAAACTTCACAAGACAAAGATCTTATTTTTCCTATTGAGAATGCAATAATTCCTTGACTGTGTGTAAAAATTACAAGAACCCTATTTTCTTGTTAGATATCAATCTTTATAAATATGTAAAATTGAACCATAAATAAATAATACAAGTAAATGTTATAATTTTCAATGCTAATCATTGTTATCAAGATTCAAATATTTTTTATTAATCAAAACTGATTGTCAGTCAACACTTACATTCTCTTGCACATAATTTTTTGTAATTATCTTGTTCTTAGACTTGTGTCTTATTCCTAGACTTGTGTCTTATTAATTATCATTATTGGATCTTTAAAATATTATTATAGATTTAAATTAGGAATTAATTTAATATTTAAAAAGAATCACATATTTCCTATAAATCCTCTAATTACTCAAGAATCTCCAACATAGGTCTTGAGGAGGTTTGAAGTGAATTTTGCATAACAAGAACAATGACCAAAAAGACAAAAGAGGTCATCCTAGAGAAAAAAGTCATTAATAAACTCTTTAAAACACTTATAACACTTAACATAACTAAATAAACACCTAACAACTACTATATTTTAGATAAAATTCTCATAATCCAAAGTTCCTTATTTAAAAATTTGAATTTGAATTTTGGTAAGAAATTGCCAAATTCAAATTCTAGACTAAATAATCTGAATTAAACACTTGAAAATGATTATCAAGTGTGTGATATGAACCTTAATACATTTGAAACAATCTAAATAATCTATATGACCTATAAAACAACTTAACAAATCCAAGAATGAATAAAAACAAACAAAAATTCAACCTTGGAGTGATGCTCCTTCATCAAACATGCTTAAGAATGAAATTCATAAGTAATACATACCTAAAATAATAGTTTTAAAATTGTGATTTCTATAGAAACCATAAATCCTTTTTAATTTCTATAACCTTTGATCGTCAGTCCTCATATAAACATTAAATAATGCACCAATGTCATGGCTGATAACTATTATGAAATTAATAATGCAATAAGACCCTTATCAAATATCTTGGATATGATATTAAACACTTAAAAAATACTATTATATCCAATTCAATCATAGGATCCATTGAGTTACCTATAACTCTCAATCTCAAGTTGAATTTCACTATATCCCATGTTGACCCTACTTTGATTGATTACAATGCTAGATTAGGAAGATCTTGGATGAGATCAATGGATGAAACATTTGATGAGAATCATGATCATATAATATTTGAGATCTAAGGTAATTATATTTCCATTTAAAGATGTGGAACATCTCCAAATCAATAAGTGAAATTGGAATTCATTTAGTCAACTAATACTAAAGCAATGCCATCTAATTATTATCCACAAATGACCACATTTGGTTTTCATGATTATAATGATGATAAATATATTTAAGATAAAAGAAAATACAATATTAAAATTCAAAAATATGGTGCAATCAATTATGAATACCATACTAAAAATACATAAGATGGCTAGAATGTCACGTCTAAATTATGGGATGAATTTAGAAATACACTTGATGATTTCTACATATATGATATAGAAAATATGTAGGACAATCCCATTAATGGGATCATTTTTTATAGAACATAATATAATATAAATATCTTTGAATTTTTTTAATTTCTTTATCACCTTATCTAGAGTGGACTGATTATTTTCTCTCTTATTCTATATTTAGTACATTTGTGCATATGATTTTGCATTGATCATTATTATAGCCCTTAGATTTACTCTAGTTCTGACATTTTTTAGTAGTCATTTCCTTTTAATTTTTTATTTCAATCTAGATAATCATGATATATATCATATTATTACACAAACTTTATAATATTTTGATCTTAGTGAACATTCCTTGTGGCATGCTACTTATCCACCCCTATGTATTGACTATTTATGCTTTATATTGTAATGTACTACATTGAGATTATACAATCAAATAGATGTTATGATTACCTATTATGACATGTGCATATACACTAATTATTATCCATTGAAGGCATGCTTCTTTCTATCTCCATGTGCTCTTTTGAGGCACAATTTTGCATTTTGCATGTATAGTGGGGGCATATTGCTTGTCTTCACTTATTTGAGTCTAATTTGATATTAAACTTAGTGTATAGTATATTTTGACATATTATATATATTATTCAAATACATTGTATTATTATATTTTATAATCCTTTCCTCTTGGCCTTACTTGATTAGATACTTGTGTGTTGAAATTTAAAAATACAAAAAAATATGAAAGTTCAAAAAATATATATATATATTCAAAATTAGGACCTACACATGAAATGTTTTGCTCACATATATATTTTATTGATGTTATTTATCATATACATTTTGAACTACATATCTATTTTATATGCACATGTTTTTTTGATATACATGAGGTGATTAAGGGCATACAAATTCATGTGATACGTGGATATACACATGCATGACATTATTTATAACAATGAGATAACTCTCTACATTAGGGGCATGCCTACAATGGGGAAATATTTTCACACTTATTAGGTTATATATTTATATACCAATCCATTAATCATAATAGACTATCACACATGATTTTCTCTTACTCATACTTTTCAAAGTGCCATATATATGGATATTGTGCTTTGTTATATTGGCTAATGATGCTAATTGATTATACAAACTAACATTGCTTTCTCCATGTGTGCTTGATGTGATGATTATTACATTGTGTTATTATTTATGTATGTTATATTTCATGTTTTATGTGTGCATTGATTGTGTTTTATCATATTGTGTGTCAATTATGTTAGAAGATTCTCTAATCCATGTCATGGCTATGTTGTCTGTGTTGGGTTAGATTCAAGTTATGTTTTGAGTGCTTGTGTGCTTCATGATCACTATATTATGTGTGTGTGCATAGTTACATCTATGAAAATTACTTAGCTGGGTATCATGAGTTTTGTCACACATTTTAATATTATGTGCAATATCATTATTTATATCATGCATCTACTATGTTTATTATTACTATGTGCCTAATTGTTATATCTACTTGACATGACACTTGCATTCCAATTTACTTGGATTACATGTTTCATATGTGATTGAATGATTAAATATTTATATGATGGCATAAATCATCATGTCTATATACATAATTTACATTATTACATATTTATATAAAACACTTGGTGCAAATAACTCTTTCTTTTAAGATGAGTGATTTGTAGGATTTATCCCTCATATCAAAAAGGGTGCATATCGTGGTCTTGTCTTAGAGATTCAAGGCATGATAAACAAGTATTTCATATTTTGGGATAAACTATGTGATTTAGATGGTACACATTAGACATATTGAGGCATATGTGGAGAGTTATACTTGATTGTGAGGAACATTTGGAACATTTTATGGCATTTTGGGATAAATTATATGGTTTGGATTGAGTTGATTTATTTGATTTATCAAATTAAGCTGATTTATCAAATTAAGAAGATTGAACACATTAAGGGATGTACTATGACATTATGATACATACATACATACATACATATATACATACATACATACATACATACATATATATATATATATATATATATATATATATATATATATATATATATATATATATATATATTATGGCATACCATATCACATTGAGGTAGAAATATATCATATTTGGGGCATGGATGTTGTTCATGCAAACACTTTTATATTTATATATTGAGGATGGATTGGGAAAGGATAATAAAATGTAAGCACTTTATATCT
The DNA here is from genome assembly GCA_037957365.1 of Torreya grandis. NCBI lineage: Eukaryota > Viridiplantae > Streptophyta > Pinopsida > Cupressales > Taxaceae > Torreya > Torreya grandis. Next base: position 621,486 of record JARHVA010000671.1, on the reverse strand, counting down.
AAATTTTTTATGCATAAATTGATTTAGATTTTTAAATTACATATAAATATATTTCATGTTTCCAAATTTTGTATATGAACCTATTTTATGGTTTCATATTTACATATAAACTTGTTTTAGGATTTCATCTTTACATACAAACCTGTTTTAGGGTTCTAGAAAAAATAATTATTATAATATACAAATGATACAATTGAGGCTTCTATGGTGCTCAATTTATGACACATACTTATCTAAAGTTTGTTGAAGCATTGACAATTATCAACATAAGGTTTTAATGGTTGCATGTCCTTGAGGCATAATCACCCCATGATATTCTCTAAATGAGTTCAAAAGAGTAGAAAATTAGTTTGCTTACCCTCAAGTGTATTCATTCCTTGAAGCTTTAATTTAAAATAATTAAATAATCTAGATAATTTTAAATTTTATATAAAAAATAGACACTGATTTATCCATGTGACCTTATAGGTCTTGCATGGATCAAGTGAAACATTTGGGGCATATTTGTCAGGACCAAGTGTGGTTAATAACATGTAACAAATTTAATCATTTATCTTTTTAATATATAATTTTTGATACTAATCTAAAATTAGGGTGGATTTGTAGACACTTACATTTCATATTAGACACTTGTAAACTTAACTTTGTCACACTTTTACATACTTGGATTTTGTGTACACACTTTCCCCTATCTATCTAACCAACTATTGTACTGACTAACCCAATTTACCAATACACATATTTATGATCTCTTTAATCTATGTAAGATCACTCCATAATACTAAGTAGACTATCTTCATATTTTAGATACCTAATTTTCACTTCTAATATGGTACTAACAACATTCAGACATTTCTAGTTTTTATTGTAAGTGCTTATTAAATACAAAGTAAAATGTAGTTGACTTATTAATCAATCCTAGCTTAGAGAAGATAAATCCTACTTACACTTTTGTTTGTTGATACATTTAGACATTTGGGGTCATGACCAAGATGGATTTTCTAGACCTAAATAAGGGATATATTACCATAATAATATCACTAGAGAGGGTTACAAATCCTCTAGTCAAGTAACACCATTCAATAACCCTAACTAGGTCCTATATTTTCATATTTACTAAGTATATATGAAGTATAATAAAACCTAATTTAGTGCTCACCAAGGTTTGTGGCATAAAGTGGGGGTAATAAACATAAAAATTAAACATGCTTAGAAGATATATGCTCAAGTCAATGTATAGGAAATCCTAATGTATGGGAGAGAAACATATAAGCTAACAAATGAAAATCTATCTACTTTGAAAAAAAAAGAACAAAGTTAGGAATACTTACTTTTAAAGGTGACTACTGAGCCTCAACATCTCCCTTGGCTAAGGTGATTCACAAGTGGTTGTTGTGGTATGTAAGGATAACAAAGATTAATCAGATCTATGCTACATGACTTATCTATGCATATAAAAGACTTCTCCACAAGACAAGATCCATATCTCCAAGTATAGTATTAGAACCCTATGCAATGTTCCTCAATTATAATGGTGGATAAGTATATGTGTAATATATGATATTCTTATTCTTCTTATCTTCATCTATAAATGGCATAAATGAATGTGTATATATAGATGAATCTAACCCTAAAATTTTCCAAAACTTTAGCTGATAGGGTCATCCCAATTCGACCTTATATCATCAATTGATAAAATCAAGTTAGTCCTAGTCTAGGTCAACCAAGGTTGACCTGGACCCATAACATGTACATATTAATTAGAATATAGGGTTGGCCCAAGTTGACATTATTCGATAAATGTCAAAAAGGATTTGAGGCTTAGGTAGGGGCTAAATAAGGTGATGAATTACTTGGAGGAGTGTGTAAGAAAGGTGTTAAAGCTTAAGTATATGTATAGGACATGGTTGTGTACATAAAAAGTGGTGGTATAGGGGACAATAATCTTGAAAAGCACTAATGGTCTGCCTACCCCTTTCATGATTCATCTTTTAAGGTGTGCACTTAGAGAGATTGAGACTCGATGGGTTACTATAAGAGAGAAAGCATTAGTGATTGATAAATTTTGAAAATATTATGTGTATATATATGCCCCACTCAAATCTCATAATGTGTCACATGGGTGTAACATGGGATGGTTATTTAGGAAAAAAACATAACAATACAAAATGCTAAAGTTAAATACATTGCAGTAAGAAGTAAATAAGATAAATGAAAGGATAGAATTGAAAATAGATACCTCTACTTACTTTAGTGTTGTAGATAAGGAATGAATTGAAATAAATGTGAATAAATATAATTTAGGGAACATTAGATAAACCTATATAAATTAGAAAAAAATCATTTTTTGGTAAAATATATATGTAATATGTGAAAATATTCTATATAATGTCAAGATTCTAGAACATTTTATACTTCAAAAAAAGAGATAGTAGAAAAAAAAATATGGTAAAAAATGGAATCTAATGGTAAATAATTATCAGGTAAATAATTTTGAATATTAAATATAAATAGGGTAAAAATAAATTCATTTATTAATTTATTATTATGATAAAATATTACACTAAGAGACCTAGTTGGAGCCTAGAGAGTGACCATGGTGAGGATATGACAACTATGACATGGAGGACACATATTGGTCACAATGGGTGCAACACAAGTAAGAAATAATTTATTTTAATTTTTTGAGAAATTTTAATTGAAATTAAGCCAAATATAGAAAATTGGATGGTAGGTAAAATTTAGACACCAAAACTAACTCTAGTCTTTTGTAGTTAAACTAGGGGTAGAATGGGGTATTAGGTAGGAAAAGATCAAACCAATAATTGCCTAAGGAATTTATGGTAAATGGTAAAAAGCTCACCAAAAACTAAGAATAGAGTCAACCCTATTGAGTTAATTTATAAAGAAAGGAAAAACTAGGGGGCTAACTATGTAGTAGGGGATCTATATAGTATCACTGAAGATGGTCGATTACATAGCAGTGGGATGATATAGTTGGAAATAGGAAGATGGCCAACATAGTACTCACTAGATGATGTAGTTTATAGTATATGGTTGATACATTTTGCTAAACTACATATTAGAGGGTTGTGTAGTATGCTAAAGATAGAAAATAGTCAATTTAGTAGTAAATGGGTTGAATGTGTAGAAAAAGGGGAAAATAAGAAAACTAGATGAAACAAGATGATGAAGTAGTTAATTTATAATTTTTTTGAGAATATTTAAGAGTTTATTTTAATTATTATGACATTAAGATCTGATACATCTTCTATTATTTTATATATTATAGAGATGCCAAAGATTTTAGAACCTAGAGGATGCATCATGGCTACTAGATCTATTGGAGTAGTTTGAAAATGTGGATAGGACTCAAGTGGTCTCCTTGGGATTTAGAGTTACTATGGACATGAGATAGATCCCTCTAAGTGTTGATCTCATTATCATGTTTTTAGGAGCACAAGAACGATTGACCGACACTTTCAATGGGAGGTGGAGGGGGATGCCATAAAGGTGGTGATCTTCTTAGAGGATGTCTATATATTTCTTGGACTTATTATAGATGAGACACTTGCGATTTGTGATACACTAGAGTCAGAGGATGAGAGATGATCCTTAGATTATTAGGCTATAGGCTCAGATATGATATATCTTGGGTTACACATGAGTTTGTTTGATGTTTATCTCATGACCGTTCTAGATATCTAAAAGGCCATGATAAGGCTTGTGACAACATGAATGCTATGTCATAAGTCAAATGGAAAGGTACTACTATACACAATAGCCTTGTGCTAGTTGATTTTGGATCAGGGAGGGTTATATGATCTCAGTTCTATCATCTGGATTCAACTCATTCATGATATGGATGGGATGCTATCCCAAGGGTAGAAGATGATGGAACTTGCTATTTTATTGAGCACATGGATATATGAGAGATTATTGATGTATTAGCCTCTTGAGTTTCCCTATGTAGTTGATGATAAGTTACCTTAGGTCATTTGATAGAGGCAAGACCATGTAGTATGGGTCATGCCTCATGTTACAACATTGTAGATTGTCATACAATGAAAAATAGTGTGGCAAATTTATACTCAAATAGCTACTATAGAGATGAGTTGGGCTACCATTTCTATAAATTTGGCATGTGTTCAAATCATAGGCCACTATATTTTATGATTAGATCCTTATCCAATGGATCATATACTTGGATATATGGGACTTACTCATCCAACAACCCTTATAATAGTGCCTTATTATTGGTAATGACATGTTAGAGAGATGAGAAGTAGAGGAGGTAGAGGGTACCTATTGAGATAATAATGAGTAGGCCATGATGATCCAAACCATGGGTTGGTTAGGCTTTAAAATAATAGGTAACAAGGCCTATAGGATATGAAATCATGGATGTGGATGTAGGGGATGAGTGAACATGGTAGGTACCATAATAGAGGTGGAAGTGACCACCATAATCTCATTGGATAGGGAGACACCATCGATGCAAGGAGATACATGCACTAATTATCATGCAAGGGGATACTATAGTGGTTTTAAGACACAATTGGTCCATAAAGAGGCCATTAAGGAAAGAACCACTATGAGATTTGGGTAGTGACTCCTAGTTTTGCATTAGTGTAGAGGTAGCCAATGGAAGATGAGATCAAGGGTGAGCAGATAGTGAGATCATGGTCAACGATACCAACACTAGTGAGAAATGTGTTAATTTGATTTAAGTTTTTGATATATAACACTAGTAGCATAATTTATTATGATAAATAGATGATTTTATATGTGTGTGTGTGTGTACATATGTGTATACATACATACATACATATATATATATATATATATATATATATACACACACACACACACACATACATATATATATATATGTGTGTGTGTGTGTGTGTGTGTGTGTGTGTGTGTGTGTGTGTGTGTGTGTGTGTGTGTGTGTGTGTGTGTGTGTGTGTGTGTGTGTGTGTGTGTGTGTGTGTGTGTGTGTGTGTGTGTGTGTATATTTGGATTTGATTTTTACAAATTCTACTATAGAGGAGGTCAAATAGAGATCCCTAGTTATGGCTTCAAATCATGACATTTTAGATGAGGTGCTATCATTATACGACCCTACCAATTTTGATGATCATTTAGTTCCATCTTGTCTAAATCATGAAATCTATTTTATATTAGTGGGAGAGGCCATGCAATAGCTATAGGTGCAAGGTGATGGGTTACAACCACTAGTAGGGGTAGGAGATGGAGAGGCTCAGGACTGGTAGGCTTTAGAGTAAGAGTGAGCCATGCACATGGTAACTATGATCCAACTTAGACAGGTATAGGCCCATGTGGCTAATCTATATGATATGTTACTAGATTTAGATCTTTGAATGCCTCTTTAGAGTGCACTATTCATAGGGGTTAGTCACATGCATCGATGGGTAGCGTGACTAGGCCATAAGATAGATAAGATAAAACACAACCTTAAATATGTGTCTATTATATTTTTTACTTGTATTTTATAAAACAAATGATATATATATATATATATATATATATATATGTTGAAATTTAATGGATCTTATGAGTTGTATTTGGATTTAGATGTGGATTTATTGATATATTTCCTTTCTAGCACATGTGTTTTGATTTTGTTGTATATGCTATGGGAAATATGTGATGTATGTTTTATTTTATAGAATTATGTGATACATATGCATGGTTAAAAATAAAAGGAAAAAAATGATTTGTAAAAGTATAAATAATCAAAACAAATGTAATACACACTATATCATGATGGGAAATGTGTAAAAACACAAGATGAATAAATATAGTAAACCAAAGTGGTAAAAAGGGTAACAATTTTTTTCAAACCAGGTAAAATATTTGAACCAAATTAAAACAAATAAAAATCATACTATATCACAATGGGAAGTATGGAAATTTGTAATAAAATGGAAAAGACATGAAAACCAATGGTTTAAACAAAAAAAGTAAAGTTAATCAATTATGCTAAATCAAGCTGGGAAGTATGAAAAAAAAAATGTAAGTGGAAATCAAATTAATCATACTAATCCAAGCTAATAAGTATGATAAATTTAATAAAATAGTTTTAAACATAAAATCAATCATAAAACAAGAAGATAAAAGTGAAATATTTATTAAGTATAAAACATACTAAATCAAGATGGGAAGTATGTTGATGATGTGGAAATCATAATCAAACACAACTTATCTCAAATTTGAAGCATGTAATTTCATTATGACTTGGTTATAGTATAAACTAGGTATTAGGATATTATGTGAAGAGGGCCTAGTCCTATCAATGGTCTTACACTATAACTCACAAAGGGAACACTAATGAGGTGGAAACAATGGTGGGAATTAAAAAGATGGTTGTAATGTGGTAATTTATGAGGAGGGCCTGGTCTTGTCTATGTTATAATATTGTAACTCACAAAGGGAACACCGATGAGGTGAATGGTAATAAGTAAATGTTTCATTATTATAATTTTTTAGGAGAGCCTAGTCCTATCCATGGTCTTAAACTAAAACTCACAAAGGGAAACCCTAGGGGGAATGATCAGTTAAGAAAATAATATTTCTCAAGGGGAAATATTATGAATGTTGTAATGAAAGAGGGAATATGAAAAACATGACATATGCATTTATGAGAAGACTTTAGGAAATATGAGGCATACTAAGTATAAAAAAAACAAACTAAGAGTCTAGTGACCATAAAAATACAAAGGATACCTTTTCAAAATAAGCATAAAGCTATTGTAGACACTAGAAAAGCATACTAGATGTTGAAATGCCTCATGATACCTTAAGGACCACCTAACCCTTCTCAATCCACTGACCAACCCACTGAACCTTGATTATAGTTAGATATTAAGCTAACTAAACTCACTAACTTACTAATTTGACCTTAATCCAACCCTTTTAACCTACCTTGACTTCTTTTCCTTTAGACACTTTACCACTAATGGTCAACTTGACCACTGATAGTTAGGCTAACCATTGATAGTCAGGTCTTTCTTGTTCTTACATAAATAATAGTTATGCAAGATAACATGGCACAATTAAATATATCTACCTTGCTCATTGCTAATGAACTCTCAAACATTGAAATCAGTAGGCCAACCTCCTAGAGAACCTTCTATCCTCTATCTCTCTTTGCCTATAAAAGGAAGGGAGAAGGAAGTGAAAAGGTATGGACAATCAATGAACTTATACTTATTCATCAAGATGTTTCTTTTGTAGGTCTTCTTTATAGCCAATTAGCCAATAGAAAAGAGACCTAACACTACCAAAATTGCTTTACAACCATAGGCACCATTACTCTGCTAAATTCCTCTAAGATTCATCAACATCTTCAACCAACTTCAACAACCAAAGTTAAGTATTTGTTTTCATGTATTCATTTACTTCATTTCATTTTGATACCTCTACCTAAAGTAGACCCCTTATAACCCACTACCTCTAACCTCTTGACCCATTAACTAAACCCAAAAAACTAATGTGTGATAGACTTAGACCTCTAACCTACAAACCAAACTTCAACTTGAATCAGGCCTATCAATGTTAACCATTGATGATCACTCTAACTATCAAAGATCAACCTTAACTACCAATGGTCACCTCAACTACCGATGGTCACCTTAACTATCAATGGTCACTTTGACCATCAACGATCGGTCCTAACCATTGATGGTCACCTTGACCACCGATGGTCACTGTATGAAATTTCATGACCAAAAACTAGCAACCATCAACCAACCATGAACCTTAACCAAAATGTTATTTTGTTAGAACACTAGCTTTCATTTTAAAATTATTTGTTTCTTTATATCAAGTAATTTTGTGTTATGTAACATTTTTTTTTTCAAAATCAACCTGTATCAAAAGGTGGATTGATATCCTTATAGATAACTCATGCTTCTTGGATCTAGTTTTCTAGGCAATCCACCCATCTACCTAACTAACCTACTCTTTTTTACTTCTATCTTATTGTAGGTCATCTTCCCAATCTAAAGAAGAGTATCTAAAATCATTGGGATTATGGAGTGCACACCATATATAGGTTCTAATAACATCTACTCCACTTTTAGTTTTACCTTTATTCTATAAATAGATAAAGGCACTATTTGAGTAAAACATTTTGGCATGCTCGGTGGGACCTAGTTACATCTATTACCCTTTTATTCTGTATTCTATGCTCATACAATGAAATTGAAAATTTATTTTGGGTATAAAATTAACTACATACATTTATTTCTTGCATGTTTAACTTATTTAGTTAAATTAAAAGAAAATTAATCAATCATAGCTTCACCTCTTTATCACACACCATACCAAACCACTTATCAATCAACACATCATAACAACTGATATAAGGCTCAACTAGGATTTCATCACCTAACGGTAAAACTTCACCCTTTAGCTATCTTATTTGGACTTCACTACCAAGAAGAGAAACCAAAACTCAACTCTTTGGTTGAGTCTAAACTCTGAAAATTAGTATATCTTTGCAAAGCACCTAACACCCTTATCACTATAGTGTGTGAAGTGAGGGGGTAGGCCCCAACATCAATCCATATACTAACTTTCAATATAGATTTTGAGGTCCATAACTAACCTAAAAATAACCATAGACTTCTCTTCTAATACCCATTCTAAAAGCCAATTATTCCAATATTCTTTCTAACTTAAGGCATAAGCCAAAAGAGAGACTAAAAATAACCCTAGGAGGTAACATAAATTAGTGTGTGTTTTGCCTTTTTGACTCTTTCTTATCTGCTCTTTTCTTTGAGTTGTGAAAAACCTACCTTCTAACATCTTGCCTCCATTGTCTTATCCAATGGGGAAGTAACCTATATTCTCTCTTGGAGATCCTAACTTTGCTAGGATCTTGAAAAACAACCATCTCACCTTAGAGTGATACCTTGCATCATGAGCCACTTATGCTCCTAACCTTACCTACCATAAACCTAACCTCATAAATAACCATCCCAACCTCACCCATAATTAATCAAACCTCACCTATCACCTATCAAACCTCAACTACAACCAACCAACAAACTATCAACTACCACCTAAGCTAGTTATAATATTAATGGATTGGATGATCAAGTTTGAGTCATCTATTTTTGGTATCCATGATAAATCAAACCTCTCCTAAAACCAATCAAATATCAACTATAACCAACTAAAAACCTATCAAATACCATTTAACCATCATCATACTCAACCAACAACCCATCAAAAACAACATACAAATTATCATAACCAACCTCAACTTCAACCTATCCAACTTCATCAACCATTGGGTCACCTACCCCAAACATCATATCAACTACCCCAACCCACTTTGAGGCAGCCCTCTTTATCTCAAAATCGAGATTGGGTCTATCTTAGGTTAGTGGAGAAGGTGACTCCACTATCAACTATCAACTATAAACTATAAACTATCAACCCAACTTATCAACCTTACCTAACCTATCAAACCAACCCACCTTATCAACCTTACCTAACCTATAAAACTCACCTAACCTATCAAACCAACAAAACTCATCAAGATAATTGATTGGCTTGAAAACTCAAGAGCAATCCATCAGATTCAATTCTTAATCAACCTATAACTAAGGAAACCATGATCCAACCCTTAACCAAGCCACTTATTAGCTAAGTGGAACCTTCTTAACTTTCCTTCAAAATCACAATCAAGGAAATCAATCAAGCTCTTCCACTCACCCATGTGGAACCAACCAACCTACCTTTTCTACTCACCCATGTGGAACCAATAAACCAACCTCTTCCACTCACCCATGTGGAACCAACCAAACAATATTTTCCACTCACTCATGTGGAACCAACCAACCAACCTCTTCCACTCACCCATGTGGAACCAACCAACCTTTTCCACTCACCCATGTGGAACCAACCAACCAACCTCTTCCACTCACCCATGTGGAACTAACCAACCAACCTTTTCCACTCACCCATGTGGAACCAACCAACTAACCTCTTCCACTCACCCATGTAGAACCAACCAACCTACCTTTTGTACTCATCCATGTGGAACCAACCTACCAACCTTTTCTACTTACCCATGTGAAACCAACTAACTAACCTTTTCCACTCACCCATATGGAACCAACAAACCAACATTTTCCACTCACCCTTGTGGAACCAACCAACTTATCTCTTTCAATTACCAATTTTGTGAAACCTACCATTAACCCTACCTTACCTATCATCAACCCTACCTTACCTATCATCAACCCAACCTCACCCAATTACCAACTATCAACCCAAACAAAAACCAACTAATCAAATTAAACAAACCTTTCCAACCTACCCTTACCTCACCCAAGCTCCCTCCTTAGGAAAATTCGATACTATTACTTAAACTACCTTTATTCTATGTTAGTGTTGTCAAACCTACCTTAACCTACCATAATCAGGCCCAACAACATTTTTCTAGCACTGGTACAATAGAGGAAATCTCACTTGATCACCACCTACTAACCAATACCTATTAACCACTAACAACTAACAACTAACAACCCCTAGAGGTGGATGATGTCATCTTCACCCATCTTAAACCCTCTTATTAACCAACACCTTAGCTTGGGATCATTTTCCCATCTTCGACCATCCATGGAAATAAAAAAATGGGGGAACTTCCCCCCATAAGGATTTGACCATTTATCAAACGCAAACTATACCTTAATAATTAACCAAACTAACCCTTGTCACTTTTTCCTCAACCTATCCACCAAACCTATCAACCAACCAACCCTAAAATATCATATATTACCTTTCTCCTTCACCCAACCAAACTTATTAGTGAGTCACCTTCTCCCCCTACCTAATGGAGTCACCTTATCCACCTACCTAACCTTTGGAGATTACCCTTCTCCACATTACCAACCATTTATGCTTTCTCAAGATCACATCACACCTTAGATATTCAATAAATCACCAACCAATCACTGTACCTTAACCATGCCACCATTGGAGATTACCCTTGTCCATCAACCAAACCACCAACCAAATGAATTTAAACTAAGTATTTTGGGCCACTTTTTTACATTTTTTGTGATCACCAACCATTTGGGAGTCACATTATCCCCCAACCATTAGAGATTACCCTTTTTCACCAACCCATTTGGACACCACCCAACCTATTTGGGAGTCACATTCTCCCCCAACCATTAGAGATTACTATTTTCCACCAACCCATTTAGACACCACCCAACCTATTTATGATCACCTTCTCCCCTAACCATTGGAGATTTCCCTTGTCCATCAAACTATAACCTAACCAACCTCACATTTTTGTTAATCCAAATATTTTCCACATCTAATCAAGTGTTGAAAAGTAACTGGGGGACATCTAATCTCTTGATTAACAATAGCCATTTATGAAATCATATATTTGGGGCATATTAAAACCTCAACCTCTTCAAATTATTTTGTATTTGCATACCTATTCTTTGGTTAAGCCAAGTTCCTTGTCATCTTGTGTCTAACTTAATCTCATCACTTGTATTTAATCCCCTTCATCTCCTTATCTTTAAGGACAATTGATTAAAAATAGGATCATGTGATTATACATCAAAAAATTAACCTAATCCTAAGCATGGATACCATGAATCTACCCATGACATGATCCTCATGGTACTTTTCAACATTTTTTCGGATGGGTTCCCATGGTCGTTGTCACTTAAACCACCTCTTTTACCCATAATCAACCTCCTTATCCTATGGATTTACCTCTATAAAGGAAAAACTTAGGCCTATATAGGCAGTCTATGTCTAAACTAACATATAAACAAATTGGGATACCAAAATGTCACTTGGGTTAATATCTATAGCATTCAGACTGTTCCCTTGAAAGACAATTTAAAAAAAAATCAAAATTTCTTGAACTTAAGGTAGAATGATCTCTTCAAGGACTAATATCAAACATGAACAAATCCAAACTTAGACCACTCCCTTGAAGGATGGCTAAGTCAAATTTGATAAAAATAATTATTTTAAGCTTCCTGCATTGATCAGCTTCCCAAACATATCCAACCAAGCAATAACTGATCCTATATCAAAATTAAAACAAGCTATCCTAAGAAATCTACAATCAACTTGATAATAACATTAGTAAATTTCCCACCTTGATCAGTCTACACCTTGCATTATGACATGGACTTGTCTATCATGATTCTTAGGTCACCTACAAAAGGGGTAAGTCAACCCCATAATAAGGTTACCCTACCTATCACCCACTAACTATCATCCATCTCCCCTTTTGACCTCCACAAATCAAGGTATTTTTGAGCTTAGTTGACACGATGTGATCAAGCTACCTTTTTTAAACCATCAAACTAAAAATAAATCAAAAATATGAAAGGGGTTTATGTTCATAATCCCACCCATCTTACCATCATGGTATTTGTTAATCAGAGTGTTTAGCCTCCTCATTATGCTTTCATGACCACTTAGGAAGATGTGTCTTCCCCCTTGTGAGTTATTTAAACCAACCAATTTACCTAACCCAACCCATGGAGAGCACCTTCTTCACCAAACCTACCCAACCTGAACCAAGTTATACACCAAATTGGGGCAACCCATTTTTAACACCACTACCTAACCTTTTGGATATTACCCTTCTCCAACCAACCATTAGACCACATCCACCTTGGAATTGGCCTTTTTTGACCCAAACAATCAAATATTATGTGATAAACTTACTTGGTCTTTTTTACTGCATTGACCAACCTTTCCATGTTGAACATTTGAGCTTGCACCACCTAGTACACTACCAAACCATTTGTGTTTTTCAAAGGAGGACTTCTACCTTAGATACTTGTGAAAACTTTAAAATTATTTAAAATACTTATATAATAACCTAATCAACTATGCCTAATGCTATGAACAATTACCCTATCACTTGTACTTGTAGAACTAAGCTTATTTTTACCAACATTGGTAATAATAGTTTGTGTGTGATATTAGATATCACACTTAGTCATAATAGGCCTACACTTACATGACTATTTTGCATCTGGTACCCTCTAGATAGATATGGAAATGACCTACTAATCATGTATATTTAGGGAGTGAACTCTATCCAACATTATAACCTAGAGTGGGAGATGGGAGAGGAAGATCTCAATTAATTATCTATTAGATCTATATAGCACCCCCCTCTTGTGCCTTAATGCCCAACCTCACCTACTACCCTTGTCACCTACCTTCCTCTCCACATAACCACTCATCAAACCCAAACTTGGTTCTATTTCACCTCATCAACTCTTGGTTTGAGGGGGATCATCACCTCCTCCCATAATTGGGGCAACCAGACCTTTAACCAAGCAATCCATTTTTGTTTTATAGATTATTGATTCAAAGCTGCATAACTAAAAGGGGAAAAATGTAGACATTAGAAAATTGTACCAAATTTTTAAATGCCTTGGGATACCTTAGGGACTACCTAACCCTTATCAACCCACTTACCAACCCATTATAATCTGAGTCCAATTAGCTACTAAACTAACTAAACTCACCAACTTATGAACCTGATCTTAACCCAACCCTTTTAACCCACCTTGACTTCTTTTCCTTTAGACACTTGATCATTGATAGTCAACTTAACCATTGATGGTTAGGCTAACCATTGATGGTTAGTTATTTCTCATTCTTACACAAACACCATCTATTTAAGATAACATGGCATAATTAAATATATCCACCTTGCTCGTTGCTAATGAAATCTCAAACATTAAAATCAACAAGCCAACCTCCTAAAGAACCTTCTATCCTCTATCTCTCTTTGCCTATAAAAGGAGGGGAGAAAGAGGTGAAAATGTATGGATAATCAATGATCTTAGACTTTTTCATCATGATTTTATTTTTTAGGTCTTTCTTTCATCCAACCAACCAATAAAGAAGAGACCTAACACTGCCAAAATTACTTTGCAACCACATGCACTATTACTATACCAAAATTCTTTTAGGCTTCATCAACATCTTCAACCAACTTCAATAACTAAAGATAAGTATTTATTTTCATGCATTCATTTACTTTATTTCATTTTGATACCTCTACCTAAACCAAACCACTTCTAACCCACTACCTCTGACCTCTTAACCTATTAACTAAACCCCAACAACCTAATGTGTAATACCCTTAGACCTCTAACCTGTAAATCAAATTTCAACATGAACTAGACCTATCAATGGTAAATATCGATGGTCACTTTTACCATCAATGGTTAGTCTTAACCATTGATGGCTACCTTAATTATTGATGGTCACCTTAACCATTGATGATCACTCTAACCATTGATGGTCGACCTTAACTACTGATAGTCACCCTGACTACCGATGGTCATTGTGTGAAATTTTTTTTACAAAAAACTAACAACATATTAACCAACCACCGACCTCAACCAAAACCCTATTTTCTTCATCCTTATCACCTCATAGACCAAAAACAATAATTTGACCTAATCTAAACATTTCATTAATGATTTAGCATTGACCTAAATGTTATTTTGTTAGAACCCTAGCGTTTATTTTAAAAATATTTATTTCTTTAGATCAATTACATTTATGTTATTCAAAATTTTATTTTAAACATTAACTTGTATCAAAAGGTGGATTTATAGCCTCTTATATAGCTCATGCTTCTTGGATCTAACTTGCTAGGCAATCCACCCATCTACCTAACTATTAACCCTTTTATAGTTCTATCTTATTACAGGTCATCTTCCCAAGCCAAATAAGAGTATCTAAAATTGTATAGATTATGGATCACACACCATTATAGGTTCTACTAACCTCTACCCCTCTTTTAATTTTACCTTTCTTCTATAAATAGATAAAAATAAAAATTTGAGTAAAATAATTATATAGGCAAAAAAGTGAGATATAAAGATAAACTCATACTAGTTATATGAATAAGAAAAGTAAAATGGACTTACCTTCTCATAACATGGTCCTCATTCTTCATGACCTTTTATAGAGCCATTGGTCTACTATGAAGATTGGGTACTTGTGTGATAAACTAGGTAGCACTTAAAGATTTTTTTATTCTCCTATCCCAATCTACTGGCCGACCACATCCCAATGGACCTTGAATCTATCATGAGGCCAAATGTGGAGTTTGAACTTCAATTAGAAATCAGAGATGTGCTATGAATCATGTCTTTTAATGTGATTATACTTTTAAATTTGAATGTTGCCTTTTGATCATTTCCTTTTATTAAAATGATTTAGATTTTAACTTTTTTATGGATTTTATGATTCCTCCTTCATATAGATTTGGAATAACCAACATGAGTGATATAAATGATACACATGAATGAGCTTTAGACTTTGGTTTAAAGGAATCTATGTATCACAACATATGACTAACTAAATACTTAGGCTTACCTATGAACCAATATATAATCTAAAGATTTAACCATATATATATACTTAGTATGTTAAAGGAGAATAAAGGAATAAAGGGAGATCCAAGTAGATCAGCAAATAGGAGTACACTGAGACATCTTGCTTTCTAATTATTTATATGGTATAGAAATATTAATAAGGGATTCAAGGTTTGTGTAACTAAGTCACAATAATAATTATCTAATTTTTAAGTGAGATAAGATAACAAAAAATCATTGTAAAAGAAAAAAATCCATGAAATAAGTGAACTCATAAACATAAGTATGAAATCATGAAAATAATGATGAAAATCCATAAGAAAAGAGGAAATCAAATAAAATCATATATAACACATAAATCATAATATAATGATCCTTGTAAAATAGATAAATGAAGCCAAATTTAACACATATTCAAGTATATAAGATATATATAAATGGATTAAAAATACAATACAAAATCATAATGAATCACAATGTGAAATAACACCATGCCATGTTCACAAATACTAATAAATTTGACCACAAATATTATCTATGACATTTAAAACATATTTATAAAGTTGGATTATGATTACAACCACAGTTTCCTTAATCCTCATGAAAAGTTATGAAAACAATTCCTTCCAAATATCCTCAACTCAACATTTAGTTTTAGCTAATAAAGTATCATGCTCATGAGGGATCTTGTGTATATGATACTTAAGGAGAGGAATAAATGACTGAATGGGAATAGTATCTATGGGGTGAGAGGGAGGTACTGACTATGGGTGATCATGAAGGTGTTGTTGAAGCTATGGTAATGGTTAGTATGATGTGTAACACACTGGTTCCAAAGATAATATACCTCACCCTATTTAGGGATATACTCTGGTAATAGTTTAATAGGAGGCATAGCCTTATCTTTGGGATGAGTAGTGGCTAGATGTAATGTGTTAATATACTACTTAAGTTTTCAACAATGATTGGAAGTGTGGTTATTTATCCCATAAAAAAAATTGATAAATTTGTTTTTAGGCTTTGGGAGACTACTAATAGAAGAAGAAGAAGGAGAAGCTGGGGGTGGCTAATATAACTAGTAGTCTTTGGTTCAATGAATAGTAACTTCATGGATATCATAATAAGTCTAATCAACCCATTGGGCAGGTATGGGATAAAGTTGTGATAAAGGAAGGACATCACCAAGGGAAGGTAGGGCTCAAATAAAAACCAAACTAGGCTCATCTGAAGGTAGAGCAAGAGTAGGAATAAGACTAGGCTCATTTGACGGTGAGGCAAGTTGAGTAGAATGTTTAAGAATAGTAGATAGCATCTTTGGGGGAAACAAACTTTAAGAATCATGGTATCTAACAAAGTAGTAAGGACCTATCATGGAATGATCTATGAGCATGCTCCTAAGGGGCTTTATTGTAAATAGAGGTGTACCATGTGATAAATCCATCTATACCTTGAGACAAATAGGAAGAAGATTAGTATTAGGTATTTTAAAGGAAAGAATGCTAAAAAAAGAACAAAAAGATTGAAATAAAGAAGATCAATTTCAAAAAAAATTGACATTTATATCTTGGATGATTTTGGATAAAAATGGGTCATATAAAGCATAGCCATCATCATAGTTAGGTGTATACAAGTCGATGGTACATGTAATTATGACTTTGTCATCAAAATATGCATGATGGATAGAATGTCTAGTCTTGGTTAATATAATGGGTATATCATCATCACAAGATCAAGGTTGAAAAGAGGGAGGAAGTTGGGTGATAATATGAGGGATAAATAAATGTTTTGATATTGAGGCTAATCTCATCGGACTTAGCATCATCAAAATATAAGAGGTTAGGTAGAGCATTCCCAATTATTTTAGGATGACCATTATAACTATAGGCACTAGGATTTCACACAATAATATTTATGCTAGCATAGGTCTTAAGCCCCCTTTCTTATTTCATCCCTATTTCAACCCATGTAATTAAGTTTTACCAATTACTATTTTACCCTTACCCTATGTAATTAGTTATACTAATTATTGTTTCACTTATGTAATTTATTTTAACTAATTACCTACAATTAAAATCTAGCCTAATATCTCAAAGCACATAAAAGTAAAACATTTAAACCCCGTAACAACTCTATCACCTTCCAAAATATGTTTAAAAATTAAAACCTAGTTTAAACTCATGATTGAAAAAAAAATAATTACCTTTGGTAAATATAGGCTAAAATTCATACTGATCCTTGTGATCGATGTTGATCCATTAGAACCAATGTCAAATTAATCATAGACCTCCCTTGAGTAAAGGACCATAATTTTGCACTTGAATACTGAAGGATTTTTTATGAAATGAATACTAGATAATTGATTACCTGTTGGAAAGCCACACTCCTATGTCACCCCCTTAACTTCATCCAAAGTCATAAATCAACTCATCTATCTCACAATTATTATAGATTTTGAGCTTTGTGAAAGTAAGTAGATTGCATTTTTTTTAAGTACTTTTATCTTTTTACATTCTATTTTACATTCCTATTTATCATCCTTATCATTAATAGACTATCCTAAGCTATCCTATATCCCATCAAACCAATCCTTAGTTCCCTATTTTCAAAATATTTTCCATATTGTCAGAATTAATGTCAATTCATAGAATCAACATAGATCATGTAAGATTGACATTGATATTTATTTAAATTATTTTCTATATATAATTTGAACCTATTTTTGATAGCACCCATAAATTGATCTTAATCATCTATTTCGTAAACCATGAGTTTCAATTGTAGATGATATTGCTTGGAGTTGTGCATGATGTAATCACCATTTATGATTTGCCTATAATCCCTTAACCTCTCTTCACCAACTAGAGTGACGTTGATTTTGAGTTAAGACTCTACACAATTATATTTTTTCCCACCATAGAGGCCATTTCCAATGAGTTATAAGGTATATAAGTAGAATAAGACTCAGATGAAGCTTATTGGCATGCTCATTTTGATAATCTCTATGGAATGGATGTAGATTAATTTAATTTATTTCAATTTCATATATGTATCATTACATGCATATTGTAATTTCATTTACTATTTTTATTTGTTTAATTAAATCATAAAGTGGAATAACATCCTTATTAGGAAGTGTACCACTTCTTGGGACTGGTCTAGTAATAGGAATCCCACTAACATATCCTATTAATCTAATATTTTTAAAGTTTTATCTTGTGTGTAGGTAGTCATTCCTAGCCAAAAAGGAGCTCCCATATTCGATGGATCAATGTTGCATAATATTTTGAATCATAGGTGCTCCTTAAAACCTTGTATTTCAATTTAAATTTTTAGTAGTCTATTTTATAAAAGAACAAACATAAACTACTTAAACATTTTAGAATGCCTAGTGGGACCCTTTTTGAACCTCATTTTTATTTATTATTTATTCTATTTTTGTTTTTTTATTTCATTTATTAAAACTTTTTCTTTGTTTTCATTAAGGTAAAAAAAATAAACAAATATATATATATATATATATATATATATATATATATATATATATATATATATATATATATATATATATATATATATATATATATATTGCTTTCCTTTTGAAAGAAATTGATTTTTTAATTTGCCTATTTAAGAAACACATATAGTGTAAGTAGGAACATTAATTCACCATTTTTAGTCCACTCCTTTTTCCACACTCTACCAAATCATGATAATCTTAAACTTGACAATCAAACAAATCCTACCTAGGTAGATTGACTTGGATTTCATCACCAAGTGAAAAGCTGACTCATTATTCTGACTGAGTATAAATAATTGGTTGGTATTATAAAGGCTAATCACCTGATACCATTATTCTTGTAGGGTCATGAAGTGAGGGGGTAGGCCCTAATACCAAGCCACACATTACCACTAACATAGATTTAAGCCTCACTATATCTTCATGTATATCAAGGATTCTAGAATTAAACAAACCTAAAACTAGACTTAGCTTACCACTTTGTAGGACATTTATTATCCCACTACCCCATCATATTTTAAATTCTTATTTATTAAGAAAATTAAAAATAATTAAGTATGTTTAAATAGAGTGTGTGCTTTATCCTCAATAAAATGAGATTAACAAAAAAAGTTATGTGCCTTTACATTTATATTTTGTTTTTATTATTTTAGTAATAAATGGTTGTAATGTGAAAACAGTCATAGAGACATATAAAACCATCCAATTTATCTTCCTTAATGGAACATTTTCCAAGCCCTCCACCTCTCCCAAATCCATCGTGGACAGTCTCCCTCAATTTTACCCATAGGGCGATCCTAATTTTAAAAATATATTAGATAACAATCTGATCACCCTAAGTCATTACCTTATTGCATGATGCATACATAATCATACTTCCCCTCAAGGCCAATCCTCCTAATTTTTCTATGGCATGCCACTAGAAACATTTGAGGGGTACACAGTGGCCATGATTTTCTCTTCTATCAACCCACCACCACCAATAGGTTCTAATAATAGCATGACATAACCTATAGATACCTAACCACCTTTAGTATTTAGTGGGCCTTTTAAAACCATTATTCAAACTCAAAACATTACTAAACCATGACCTAAAACCAAACAACTACCCTTTCCCACACTTCAAAATTTATTATTCTCCATCTTGTGACTCTCCCTTTGATCTAAACATATGTAACCTTGAGTCCCCAACACACCTCTCAACCTATGCCATCGAAACAACAAATCCCCCTAAGTTAAACACTCCAAAAACAAAACCCTTTAACTAAAAAATACAAAATTCCATCAAAACCCCTTAAAAGTATTTATATTAACCCATCCCAATAATAAATCCTAACCTACTATTCTCATAGTACATAGTTTCTTCTCAACCAACCATCACCACTTCTATTGTCTATCCCCTTTCATAGCCACTCCCAATTTTACTTCCTCCTTATCAACATTTTCAACAAAATGTTTTAGGATGTATCCCTAAATACAATGCCTAGCCTGATCTCATGTGCATCCTCATGGATATGATGGCAAACCTTGAAGCTTCTATATTTGGGTAAAATGACATACTTATATATGCACAAATTTATAATTAACCTATTAACTCTGCTATTCTAATTAGGCCATATCCAACATAATGGGAACTTCTTAAGTTTACAAAGTTTCAAAATAAGGAAGACCCCCAACATCATATTAGGGAATTTAGGCATGCATGTTACCTTATAACCAATGATGATTCCCTCATTTTGAGGACTTTATTATTTAAATCATAGGGCTAGCTCTATATTGGTAGAGTTATATCCCCTAACACTCTTTATTCTCCTTCAAATAATTAGCTCAAAATTTATTATAACACTTTTTGATTAATATCTCAAGGAAAGTACTATCACTGACCTCTTCACCATTAAATTTTTTGAAGATGATTCCATTATGGACTTTGTTTCTAGGTGGAGAGGGATTATAAATCAATTAACATTCTCCCTTCCTCAACCTGACTTGATTGAGTTATTTTTAGGGTCATGTGTAAAACATATCTTATCCACACTCCAAGTTCAATCATTTAAAACCTTTGACAAATCCTTTACCATGGCTCATAATCTATAAATCTAAGATTTATAAGGGAGAGTTAAGTTATGAAATAAAAAAAAATAAATTAGACCCTTCCAAAATGACCAACAATCCTAAGACAAAAGGCACAACTAATGTTGTTGTCCTAAAGTCAGCTCCTCCATTGATGATAAATCAACCAATCTCTTCCTAGACATAACCATAAAGAAACTTAACACATTTTTAACCCAAGTAATACACACTTTTGGGAGAATATTATGTTGCTATTTTGGAAAAACTAATAAAAACATCAGTTATTAAAATCCCTTTGATCAGACCAATTTATGACTCTCGACTAAAATGTAATTAGTATAAAGAAAGTGATCTTTTCACTTACCATCATGTACTTGATAATGAGATCAATATATGCCATTATTTCAAAAGGTTGGTCTAGAACCTCATCAATCAAGGGGAGTTATATTTGGATACAGAATCAATCTCTTAACATCTTTAGGTAGCCATTCACAAATCACCCATCCTCATTTAGTTATGTAAAAAAAATGGGAGGCACCCTGAATCAGGATGTCCATGTAATAAACACTATTTATGATCAACTTCTACTTAAATAAGTTGATAATACACCTAAATAGTATTATGTAATAAAAATAATATTAGACCTCCTTATAGGAGATAAGTTTAAACCATTTGAACTAAGTAAACCTATTTCTACCATCCACTCAAGCCTTTTCAATCTCATTACATGGGATCCTCCAAAATAAAGGTCATCTAAACACACTAAAAGTCACCCATAAAAAATGGAAGATTAATTATTTACTCCAACCACATAGGATAAGTGCCTTAGTATGCTAAAGGGTAAAGCTTTACAACAACCACCTATAAGGCTTGAACTCCCCCGAACATTAAAAAATGAGGATCCTCATAAAAGTACTCCCACAACCTTTAACCATATTCAAAAAGGGAAAATGAATATACCCAAAGACAAACTAAGCCATCTATACTAGGACCCCATCCTTCCTCTAAACTTAATATCATAGTTAAAGAATCATCTCTCAAAGGGTATAGGCTATCTCAAAAATATCTACCTATATTACCAACACCAATACCTCATATTAACCCTTTGGACTTTTTTTATCCCCAAAATTGATCTAAAATACTTTTACCACCCATTAAAACCACTCATACCACCAACACAAAAAAATAAAGTATAGAATTAAACACGATCCAAAAACTGGTACATCAAAATATGACAACCATACCAAGATCCTTTGTAAGGATCCTATTCCACCATCCTTAATCAACTTTTACAAACCTCCCTTATCACCTTACCTCCTATGAAACTAGTTAATCCCCATAACAAACTAGTATGGTACAAAGAGAATAAGGCATGTGATTAACATAGGATAACAAGACATGACACTAAAATATTTAATGATCTCAAAATAATAATCCATAATCTTTTGGATTAAGATGATCTCTAATCAAATAACCTTTCCTTGATCCCTTTTTCAACCCAAACACTTAAACCATAACCGTTCCTAAGACTAACATAGTAAATACCCCAAATATTTTATAAGTAAAATAAAAACAAGCATAAAAAACAAGATTGATAATCTCAAACCTATCCTTGATCAACCCCTTTCCAACTTCCCCATAGGACTTTTAAGAATGAATAACTCCAGAATTTTGACAAATCCTCCACTATTCCAAATTGATATGATAAAGTTAGCCACATAGTCTCAAAATTAGGCCCCCAAAACCTAAAAACCAAATAAATCCAAAGTTTCCATAGCCAAAGCCCCTATTCCATCCATAAAAATCTCTAGACCATCCACTACAAAACTAAAAATATTTATATTAGGGAAAACACAGAAGAATAATTCATCAAAACTCATACAAATATTAGTTCTAAAGTAACTCCATCAAACCCCAATCAATATGTCCCTATATAAACTCATTGAGACTTCCCTAAAACATCAAAAAACCATGATAAAAGTACTTTAGGCCATCCAAGTATGACCTGATGAACCCCAACCTCTGATAATATTCATTAGAATTTTGTAGATGGCTTCATCTATCAATTTTAATGATTTAGAAATAGTCCCTTTACCATCTAAAGACTAAGACCTACCCCTATTTATCACTTCCCAAATTAATCAAAATTATATTAAAAGAGTTATTATAAATAATGGGGTTAACATTAACATTATCTCCTCACACACATTTAAGCAACTCCAAATTCTAAAAATAATTGTGGCCCAATCCCTAGTCATCTTGTAAGATTTCAATGATATAGTGGCTCCTACATTGGTAACTATTTTCCTCCCCATCTGGGTAGGTTCTTGTATCTTTCATGAGTTATTTTATGTTATAAAAGGTGAGTTCAGATATAATATCCTTTTAGGACATCCTTAGATCTATACTATGCAGTGTGTTCCATCCACGTTTCCCTAATGCATCAAATACAAGAATGAAGTCCAAGTCTATATCATCCAAGTTGATCCTCATCCATTTAAAACTTGTAACCTAAATTTTTGATGTAAAAATGTTCTACTCCTAAAAAATGTAACCCCATTGACATCATCTAATGAAGCTTCAACTAGTTTGATTATCCCTTCATTATGAATCTCTGATTCCCTCCGATCCATATCCTTATAACTCTTGATAGGAGAATATTATTTATTGATATTTAACACCATTATTATTCCTCAAGAGTATGGGTGCCTAGATAAATAGTGTAACTATCATCCTAACCTAAGAGATGTTGTTTCCTCCAGTCCTTATTTCCTCTAGACTCATTTGGTCTATAGAGGGATCAATTGATCTTCCTCATGTCTTGATGTCTAATCTCCCACCAAACCATTATCCTTGAATTTTTCATTCCTAGACAAACCATTTTTTTTTTATCAAATGTACTTATAATAATCCACCTAGAAAGGTTTTGGTATGGGATGTTATGAATAGGGACCACATGATGTTGAACTAGGAGATTTTAGGAAACCCAAATAAAAACATAGACTTGGGTTTAATAAAAATCCTAAATCTATTCTTGAAGTCACCTCTTTATCCAATCTTGAAGAGAATATCATAGTGTTAGTATTTAACATTCCCCATAAAATAGATGATGTTGTTTCCATTCCCCCAAACGTTTTTTAGTCAATACTATCGACTTAGGACCTGTCATGTATTATAGCAATGGAGAAAATAAATCCATTCCCCTTACCTACCCTTATATTATAGAGGAATATTATCCTACCATCCCCATTATTTAATGTCAAGATGATGATTCTATCTTGACTTAAGAGTAGAAAACTTACACTTACAAAATTGTCTACATCTAAAATGTCTAGTCTTCTAAACAAAGACACCATAGACATTAACATAGGGTCTTAGGACATTTTTCACATTGTTAAAGTTATTAAATTTTTATACCATTAGGATAATCAAGACTTCACCACATTATTAATAGACCATAATAAGTCTTTTACTTGGTCATATAGTGACATGTCATGTGTCAACCCTACTATCATTGTTCACAATATTTTCACCATCCCTAAAGCCAAACTATTGAATCAAAAAGTGTAGAGGATGCATCCTTATATTACACTTTTAGTCAAATAAGAACTATAAAACCTATTATTTGTTAATTTATTTTACTCAATTGATTACCCTTAATGGGTGTCTAATATTATGCTTGTCACAAATCCCATGAGGGGTCTTTGCCTTTATATCAATTTTAGAGACCTAAACCTCCCTTTTCCTAAAGATGACTTTCCTCTTCTTAGCATCGATCAATTGGTGGACATGAAAAACAACGATGAAATTTTGTCACTTATGGATGGATTTTATAGATATAATCAAATCATTATCACCCCAAAGGACCAACATAAGAATTCCTTTATTATCCCCTAGGGGACTTGTTTTTATAAGGTTATGCCTTTTGGCTTAAAGAATACAGGAGCTAGTTATCAAAGAGATATGAATTATATTTCTTATTATATAATCCATAAAATTGTCAAATATTATGTGAGTTACCTTATTGATAAGTTAAATTTGTGAAAAGACCATTTCTCTGTTCTTAAAATACTCTTTGACCACTTATTCCAATTCTATGTCTATCTCAGCTCCAAAAATTGTGTTTTTAGAGTCTTGACCGATAAGATCCTATGTTTTATCATCTCCATTCATGGTATAGAGGCCTATCTCACTAATATTAGAGATATTATAGATATTCCACCCCCATCTAATCTTAAATAACTATGTAGTCTATAGGGAAAATTACAGTCCACTCATCATTTTATCTCTCAACTATCTGATCGATGTCAACAGTTCTATCACCTTTTAAGGAAAGATACCTAGTTCATCTAGGATTCTAATTGTCAAGAGGCCTTTGAAGCTCTAAAAAACTATCTCCTCTCCCCACTAGTTATTATTCTCCCTAAGGAAGTGTGACCTATCTTCTTATATATTTCAGTGATAGATCATGCCTTGGGGGCTATGCTTACTCATCATGATGAGTATCATAGAGAAAATGAAGTTTATTACATAAGTTGTACTCTCTTTTAATATGAGACAAATTATACACATACAAAAAAATTATGCTTAGTTTTGGTTTTTGTGGCTTCTAAACTTCACCATTATTTGCTTAATCATTAGACCTACGTAATCATGAACATCAATCCCCATAAATTTATGCATTCGAAGCCTTACTAAAATTAGCATATGGATAGATGGATCGTGCTCTTAGACAAATTTGATCTATTGTTTCACTAGAGTTTTTCCATCAAAATTTAGTTGAAGGCTAGATCATCACTGATCAGTTAGCTGAGGAACCTCTTATAGGTGGTCAATCTTCTAAATTTCAATTTCCCAAGAAATCTATCACTTACACATCCTAGGTGGATCCTAAGTATTATTATATCACTTTATTTTTTGATGGATCCAAATGTGAACATGGTGGGGGAACTGAAATCATTTTGATACCTTCAAAGGCCACTCCTATACCTTTATTTTTTAAACTAGATTTTGATTGCACTAATAACATGGTAGAATATGAATCTCTAATAATAGGTCTTAAAATTACTTTAACCCTAAGCATTAAGTCACTTAGTATCTATGGGAATTCCTTGTTGGTATTCAATCAGATCAATGACATGTATCAATGCAAGAATGCCATCCTCTAAAATTACAAAACATTAGCATATTAGCTATTAGCCACCTTTGATCACTACACCCAAGCCACTCCTCAATCAACTAATAAATTTGTAGCTACCATGGCCTCTCTAACTTCCTTTATCCCATCCTCTTCTAAAGAATCCACACTTTTTTTCCTCATCCAAAAATTTAACTGACCCTCTTATATACCATAATTGGTCTACCTTCTATTCATAATGTGGAATCAAATCACTTAGATATATGGTACACACAAATTTTTGATTATTTGTCTAAAGGTATTATCCATCCTGATCTATCTAAAAGTGGTAAATATGCTTTCCAACAATGAACCACCCATTATATTATACTAGGGGTGTTCTTTATAAGTGAGGATTCGATGGTCTTCTCCTTCGATGTCTCTAAAATTCATACGCTACCTTCATAGTCAAATAAACACATGATGGGTTATTTGGTGGACACTTTAGTGGTCTAATTTTTGCCAAGAAAATTCTATGAATAGGTTATTATTATCCCACTCTGAATCAAGACTATTGTGAATATGTCAAGAAATGCATAAAATGTCAACAACACACTATTCTATCACATGTCGCTAGTCATGCATAACATGTAACTAGAGATTTTTGGCCATTTTATCAGTAGGGGATATACCTTATAGGACAAATTAATCACAAATCTTCTTAGTGACATGGTTTTAACATTATCACCATTGAATATTTCACTAAGTGGGTGGAGGCTATTCCCCTTATTTTGACCAAAGAAGACAAGATTGTTGATTTTATTAATCATCATATTATTTGTCCATTTAGTTTCCCTCAAAATATCATTATAAATAATGGAAAATATTTTAAAAACAAGAAATTCCAAAAAAATTGTGATTGTTTTAACCTTAAGCTAAGTTTTTCTTCACCTTATTATCCGCAAGCTAATAGAAAGGCTGAAGCATCTAAAAAAACCCTTACTAAATGCTAACCAAAGTAGTCAACGAGGCTAGAAATAGCTAACATATACACATTCCTTTTTTCTTATGGGCTTATTACACTAGAATTCTAACCCATATGGGTGCTACCCCTTTCTCTTTGGTCAATGACATAAAATCTATCCTCCCTCTAGAAGTACAGATTCTTTCTCTTGAAATTTCTCTTAGAGACATTAGTTTTGAAGAGATTATCATCAAGAAGTGATCGCCATAAATTGAAATATTAGATGTGCATCGATATGTATCCCTAAATCATCTTCATGTATATCAAAAAATAATAAAATGTATATATAATCAACATTTAAAATAATGAGTGTTTTTGGTCATGTAAAATACAAAAATTGGTAACTTGAGAATGGATAATGACACCTAACCCATATGTCCCTCTTGCTTGCTCTCATGACCCTCATAAGCTTATTTTCACTAATTCCCAGTCATACATGGCCTTTTAGACCTGATCTTAGCTGAGCCAAGACCTCTTTTTTTTGACCAATCCATCCCCCCAAGTCTCATCTACCAAGGATAATAACACCACACTAGGACAATAGTGCTAATGCCACTCTTGTCTACTTTCTGTACTATTGTCAAGCTCATTTTTGGCCCCATCAGTCAATTCATTTTAGTTTCCCATCATTATCCTTGTCAACCTAATGTG
Source organism: Torreya grandis (assembly GCA_037957365.1). NCBI lineage: Eukaryota > Viridiplantae > Streptophyta > Pinopsida > Cupressales > Taxaceae > Torreya > Torreya grandis. Next base: position 593,674 of record JARHVA010000671.1, on the reverse strand, counting down.
AGCAAATTAAATCCATGACCAATAGATCCCTATAAAATCCCATTCAAATATCATTTGGAAAGGGTTGGTAAATATCATAAAGCACACAAGAATAAAAGTGAAACCACTCACGTAATCTTCCCTATTCTCTACATATAGCCATCTAGTAAAGTCCTAAACATATCTAAATATCTGCATCAATCCCTAGCCATCCTCAAGTAAATCCATTCTAACATTTTTTGCATTCTCATATCATAATTGCACCAAGAACTTTCAAAGGGATAACTACATATGGCTTGATCCCTCTTTGGAGTATTGGTATATAGGCAGCTTGCCCACACATAGGGTTTGAAGCACATCTAATGCATCTTACACACACTAGCCCCTTTTATCTATTAGCTAAAGTTTTGTTTAAGTGTATTGAATGCATTGAAACTAATTAAATCATCTCTACAAGGAGCACTGCTGATAGAGAGGCTTTGCAAATTTAGAGATAGTATCACACAGACCTATCAAACAAAACACATAAAACTTATCTACTCAAGACAATAATGTCAGATAAGGACTACAATGCTAGTGACACTCCTATCCAATTTTAGAACTCCTATCTAATTAGAAAATGAAAGCCAAAATCTTGTTTGTGATAGTGTCCTAGGCTTGTACAGTGAATATCAGACCCTATCTTAGTAAGATTAGCACTGTTTAAGCTAAGTCTTATTTTCTCCCTTTTATTACTATTTTTAGAAAAACTCTAATCAAAAATAATTTTCACAAATTAGTAGCTTATTTATTGCATATTATTTATTTATTTATCAATCTAGAACCTTTAACTAAATTAGGAATAAAACCCAAATATTCCCAAAATTGTTAAAACATTTGGTGAACTTGACTTACTTCATTTATGCACAAAAACCCTAGAGTAAAATTCTTACTAATTTTTCCTATAAATTTTTGAATTTTAACTTTAATATTTAAATCATAAATTTATTTCAAAATTTAAAATTTAGTAATAAATTTTAAAATAATTTTATTTCAAACCCTAGTTGCCCATACTAGGTCCCAATAATTATATAGTAATTTTCTAATCATTTCTGAATTTTTACTAGCATATTTAAATCAAAAAGTCCATTCAAATTTAAAAATTCAATATAAATTTTCAAAAACATTTATTTTTAAAAACCCTGATTGCATCTACTAGGTCCTATTAAATAACTAATTTTCCAATAAAATTTTAATTTTTTACTTGTATATCTAACTCAGAAATCCACTTTCAATTTTAAAAGTTCATAGTAATTTGTCAAAATAATTATCTTTTAAAACCTTGGTTGAATACACTAGATCCTATTGATTTTGAGATATCACCTTACATTCTAAAAATTAGATTTCGAAAAAATGAATCTTGCTTTTTTAATTTTTTTTCTTTTATTTCTTATAAAAAATAAGGAGACCATCATTGGTCCTATCATTTACATGAATGATGAAGTTTACCATATGTTAGTACAAAGATTAATTATTTGAATTTCATGGTTAATTTTTATACTAAGGGATGATATTAAAAAATTCATTTTTGAACACACACAAAATTTCAATATTCCTTTTACATACTCTCTCTCACTCATGTGAAAAAATTTGCAAGCTTATCATGCTAAACATGTTAAAAATGTTATGATTCATGTCAAAATTTTCTATCATTCATGCATAAATTCATGATTTCTATCCCTTGATTTCTATCTCTCACATGGAAAAAATTTCAATTTTCTTAGCTAAACACATTAGAAATGTCATAACACATGTCACAGTTCTTTATGCATCAATGAATAAATACATGCTCTCTCTCCCTTGATTGTTATCTCTCATGTGGAATGCTCTTTATAAACATATTTTTATATAAATTATAACTTAAATTAAATTCATTTTATCCCATATACATGGTTTTTCCCTAGAGGATCCATTACATAAGTTAACAACCACTTGCCAAGTTTCAATGTCATATCTTATGCACATGAAATAATTTCCTTCTCCTCCTCTCCTTCAAGAGGGTGATAGCTAATTTCCCTCTAACTAGGTCCATGCTATCACCCCTCTAAAAGGTGAGACAACCTTTAATATTTTTACTAATTCATACATTTATCCTATAGCTTGTTCAAACCATCTTCAATATATGTGCTTCCATGTTCAATCGAAAGCAATTAGGGTTTAAACTTGTGAGACTCTAAGAGATAAAATAACCAGTATGAGTAAGTTAATTTAAAATTTAAAAATGCATAATAAACTATTACATGACAATATCATAACATTGGAAAATCATATTATAATTCAAAAGCCTCAAAGGCATCCTAGTGCCAATCATGTATATGCACCTTCACCTAGTCAATTGGTTACAAATAATGTTACATATAAAAATAAGAAATCACAAAAAAGTAACTCTAAAAATAGTGATTCAAAAATAATTAAAACATAAAATAAGATTTCAAGTGATATACTAAGGGAAATTATTAAATCTAAATTGATCAAACTACCTCCCCTACATCTAGTGAGAAGATCTAGATATTATTGTGCATATCATAGAATGTATGGGCATCACACAAATTCATGTTTTGCATTGAAAAAACATATACAATAGATAATTGATAATGAGTACCATATAAAAGGTAAATTAGTCAAGTAATCCATATTGAAATAGGAACACATTCACAAAGGGTCAAATTTAGGAACAATACAAAAGTAGTTACTAAAGCATAACTCAAAATAACAAACAGATCAAAAGCCAAAACTAGAATAATAAACAATACCAAAAGAATAGGTAAATCATGAAAAATATGCAAATATACCTCTCCAAAATGAGGCTCAAATTTCAAAGTAGTATGGATTTGGTGAAAAATATCTACAATAGTCTAATTTTAAGGGTCAAGGACTGGGCAAGCATGCTCAAGGCATCACTACTCCTATTCTAATAGTTGATAATATTTGTCACCAAGGTTTTGGATTTATTGAACATCCTAAGACAAATCATTCATAGACATAATTTATCAAAATAAAAGATCTAGATAAAATAAAATTCAACACCAACACTCCATTGGTTCAAAATCAAGATGATAATGATGAGTGGAATAATACAGGTTATTATGTTTTCTAAGATACCAACTATGCATTTGAATATTTAGAGTCATATTATCAGCCATTCCCTCATACTTCACAATCATGCATGATTCTTTTGTTTGGTATAGGACACCATGATAGGGAGTCTCCCATGAGACTCATCGGTTAGTATCATTCCTTCCCAGATTACTTGTACATAGTTTCTCTTTAATTTATTGTACATAGTCTACAAAACGATTGTTGTACATAGTTCATAACTTTTAAAAAAATTCAAAAAAATTCAAATAAATCAAAAGCAACAAAAATATTTTGATTGTATGTATTATATATGCTTTATAGTTCTACTACTATGCTATACTTACATTTGTTATTCTATGCTTATTGCTTGTTAATTTATCTACATTACCATGCTTCACTTGATCTATTTTGACTATGTGTAGTGACATCCAGTTTTTTGATTACTTCACTCTACCCATTAAGGGTTCATCCTAATTCTATATTGAGAAATACATTGATATACATACCCACTGGGGGCATATTCTACATGACTACACCATCTAGGTTATGCCATTCTTACACCACACAGTTTAATTTATCATGTTGATGTACATTATTTACTAGATTACATAGATTACTATATTAACATCTCACTAGTATATAACACTTGTGTATTTATTTTCATATACCTAGTATTGTACTCACATGTCTTGTATACTTTCATACTATTTCTTTGTTTAGTTAGACATTCTTGTATTTTCTAGTCTTTACATGCTTTCTTTTCTTGCTTAGTATAGCTAGACTGTTTACATTTTCTCAGTTCTTACTTATTTCCAATATGCCAATGTCTTTTTATTATATTCATATGTGTTCCTTAGGACATTTGATAATGTCCTTTTCCTATACTCCTCTATGTGATTGTGGTTTCCATGCCAACTTTATTGTTTCAATTGTATGTGCATGTGGCATTTGAACATGCCTTGTATGCTTGTTTTTTAGTTTGAGTGACATGTACCCTTATCCCTTATTTACTTTGCCCCTTGGTCACTCTTGTACACTTCTTGATTCTTTCCTTGTGTTCTTGTTTCTTTATTGCTTATCAATTATTTGTAATACCATGATCTATATCATGCATTATTCATGTTTTCTTGGATGCCATGATGGACGTAATTCTCCATCCCTAACAAATAACAACTAACTAGACTTTAAATTATAGTTTAGTACATTACACATGCTATTACGTTATTATATATAGGCATACCCCCATTTATCTAACAAATCTCTCACTATAACCCATGTTATATCTTGAGATATCTTATTGATTATCATTGTTATATCATGTATCTATGTAGAATAACACACTTATAGGGCTCTTTATTTTGAGGGAAATCATTACAGGGTCTCCATTCCTACCCTTATAATATGTGGCAATGAACAAGCATTTTTTCATAGATATCAGAGCTTTTATCAACCAAAAAATCTAGTCTTAGAACACCCAAAATAGCAACCAAACATCAAACCAATCAAAACAAACTATGAATATAGTCAAAAATATAGAATAATCATCAAATTTGGATTAAGACAATAGCACCAAGACTAGACTATAACATTGGTGGTGATACTATTTATTTCTAGTGCTCCTATCCAAACATTAGAAAAATTAGATTTTCCAAAAATAGATAAAAAGTTAGTAGTTTAAACTAGATTTTGTCAGCTATAGTTTAAACTAGAGATAGTAGTTTTATTAAAATTTTACTTAGAGAATATAGATATAGGGGGAATCATGTGTGTCATGATGATCTCAATTTTAGTTTTAGATCTGGTAACTGGTACAAATTTTAGGTTAGAATCCACTAGTGATTGGGGCAATGTGTGCAACACATTTGTTTTCTTTCTTTTTGAGTTCAAAAATACCCTAGAATTCTCAATAGTTTCCTGCCTTACTCCACTTGAAGGTGGTTGGCATCATTTTGGTTTGGATTTCATACAAGCCTAACTTTCAAGTTGTTGAGTTCTCGAGTGGCTTCCACATAAGCTAGATTCTTATTTTTAGAGTGGCTTTCATATAATCCTAATCTCCATCTTTTAGAATGGCCAAAAGTGGCTTAGTTTATAGCATACATTTATATATCCATGGCAACATTATCAGATCATATTACATTCATGGGATTTAAGATCCATCTTATATGACACACATTCTATATCGATATTGGTTTATAGCTTGAATTCATGGGGCAATGATGGATCCAAAGGACTATCTAGCCTTTGCATTATTGAGCCACCTATTTAGAGGGATTGGACACATAGTCAAAACATTGATCAACACATGTATGACCACCTAGCTTCACTTGGTGGGTGATAATGGAGCCAAAGGGATAACCTTTGCATTCTTGAGCCACTTCTAGGGAATTGATCACTCAGCTCCATTCATGATATTACTCTTGGTTCAAAATACATCTAGCATCACCCAACACATCCAAAATTAATCATTAGCACAAAGGTTTTGTATTGGTTCATGTATCCAGTGAGGTGTATTCATTCATTCTTTTCTCTTCTTCTCTCTCTCTCTCTTACCCAACATTGTACGTTCTTATTTTAGATATATCATATCTAGTAAGAATTAATCTAATCTTTGTTTTCTCTTGCATATTTACACTTCACAGTGTGTTCTCTTTATGCACACCTAGCATCACACAACTTCATGGGCTTCACCATTGTAGGTAAGTTCAAGTATGCTTTCTATTTTTCCTTTATCCTAATATTTCACTTTACTACATCACTAGAATAAAGGGGGGAAAATGTAGTCATATAAAATACAAAAAATGGTAACTTGAGCTTGGCTAATGAAACCTAATCGATATGTCCCTCTTGATTTCTCTCATGACTATCATAGGATTGTTTTCATTAATTCCTAATCATCTGTAGCCTTTTGGACCTAATCTAGATGATCTAGGATCCTTTTTTCATGACCAATCCATTTCCCCAAGTCCCATCTACCAAGGATAATAGTGCCACACTAAGACAATAGCACCAATGCCACTCCTATCTACTTTTGGCACTATTGTCCAAGCTCATTTTTGGCCCCATGAATCAATTCATTCTAGTTTCCCATCCTTATCCTTTTTATCCTAACACAAACAAATTTAATCCATGACTAATGGATCCCTATAAAACCCCATTCAAATATCATTTAGAAAGGGTTTCCAAATATCATGAAACAAGCAAGAAGACAAGTTAAACCACTTAGGCAATCTTCCCTATTCTCTACATATAGCTATCTAGTACAGTCATAAACACATCTAAATTTCTACATCAGTCCTTAGCCATCCTAAAGTACATATAGTATATCATTTCTTGCATTTTAAAATCACAATTTCACTAAGAACTTTAAAAGGGAGAACTACATATGACTTTATCCCTCTTTAAATTCTTGGTATGTAGGTATCTTGCCCACACATAAGGTGTGAAGCATGTCTAGTGCATCTTACACACACTAACCCATTTTACCTATTTTCCAAAGTTTTGTTCAAGTTCATTAAAGGAATAAAAATGAATAATGTCAACTCTACAAGGAGCACTACTAAAAAAGAGGCTTCAAAACTTCAGAGACACTATCACACAAACCTACTAAACAAAACCTAGAAAGCTTATCTCCTTAGGACAACAACACCAGATAAGGACTATAACACCAATACCACTCCTATCCACTTTTAGCACTCCTATCCAATAATAAAACAAAATCCAAAATCCTATTTGTGATAGTGTCTTAGGCTTACATAGTGAATATCAGACCCTATCTTAGTCAAATCAACATAGTTTAAGCCAAGTATTATTTTCTCCCTTTTATTACTATTTTTAGAAAAAATATAATTAAAAATAAATTTTACAAATAAATATATTATTTATTACATATTATTTACTAATTTATCAATCTAGACCCTTTAACTAAATTAGGAACAAAACCCCAATATTCCTAAAATCATTAAAACAATGTTTAATATTGGCAACCTTGTCCTTAAATAAAATTAGCATGTTAAAAATATGGAAAAAAGTAAGCAAGTAAAATTTTCTTCAAATTGGAGTGGATGATATATTATCACTCATAAATATAGATCTAGGGCACATCATTTTGCCTCTCTTGAATGAAAACTAGAATATGAGGCTCTTAATGCTTTGCATCTGCATCCTTTATATTGTTAATAAACTTAAAACAAACTATAGTAATCATAAGTTCTCCTCCTTTAGTTTTAAAAACAAATTAAAACCACACCTCCTATCATGTGGATATCTAGAAACATACCTACCCTAACCTTAAATACAAACACCTTGAACCTGTTTATATCATGTTATAAATGGATAATCTCTACCTATGACTGGAAGGAGCCCCAAATCATTATTTATTGAAATATCTCACCTAAAAAGGTTTATTTTAGGGATATAGATATCATCTTGTGTAAAAATATTTAAGTCAACCTAAATTATCTTAATCCAAATCAATAATTTGGGATAAAAATGCCAAAGCAAAAGGGAAAAATTATAGATTGTTCCCTTTAAAGATAACTACTCATAAAAAGGCATAAAATTACATACTAATCCCTTGAAGGATAACTGTGCAAGCATATATCTTAAATTATAGACCACTCCCTTGAAGAATGAATGTCTAAAATAGTAAATAAAGTAGAAAAATTCTCATGTTGATAAATTTTCTAAAGCATGTCCCTAAAAGAAAACCCCCAAAGGAAAATCCAAAGCATCCCAAGAAAGCTACCCGCATTGATCATCTTTCTAAAAAAATTTAGAATTTTCGTATTAATCAATATATAGGGAAGGTTATAAGGTTAGCCTTATAGCTCTAAAACATAAGATGAGACTTATATTCTTAAAGTAATTAAGCTCTAAACTATATCATGTGAAAATAAAATCCATATTAAATCCCTTCTAAGAGGTCATGAAATTAATTGACATGGGGTTATTAAAAGTATATATTAATAATAAACAAAGGACACATATGAAGATGCATTAATTTGTTTGACTCTAGTTAGGATCCAAACCAATAAGGTGTCATGAAAACCTTCTTTATTCTCTATCATAGTCATTAAAAATTAAATCAAACTATCCATTGTTTAAATTTATCATCTATCTAAAAATCTCATAAAAGTCAAGCTATAAAATCATTAATAATTATAACTTATCCCATTATTATCATCCATAAAAACATAAATAAAAATGTAAAATACATCATTTTATATTGTCATATAAATCACATAACAAATCCATAACCATGGCAAAAATTAAAATATATCACATAATCTAAAAATCCATAAATCACATCACATTAACACATAATCTAAAAACATATAATGCATTGCTAACTCATAATAAAAAATCAGGAATCTCTATATATAAATCATGAATGTACATCATCTAAAGTTTCCAAGTATAACAAGATAGAAAATAACTCTCTAACTAGTACAATGAGTCAAATATAACTAATCAATAAAGTGAATGTAACTCAAATGGATGTTCTCATTGCCTCCACCCCCACCTCCATCCCTACCCCCATATCCTCCTCTATCTTCCCCTCTATCTCTACCATCTTAGACTTATGCTACACTACCCAAGATAGGTGACCCACCCTATGTTTGTCATGATGATCTTTCCTCTGTAGGTACATAAGTGACATATCAAGGTACCTTAGGGAGCCACTCTAGTATGATCCGCTTAAAGTAACAGAACTCTAAAAATATATCCTAGTATCTATCTAGGCTCACCATACTTCCCTACCCTATTTTTGATCCTACTCTTCCTATACCTAGATACCCTACAACCACCATACCACCTCCCCATAGTCTATCCTTCTCTACCCAATATCTATCATGATCTTGCACTACCTGATTGTGGCTCCCTTGTAGTATCTCTAGATAGGTATGTAAGTGTAGACACTAAAAATACATACACTATAATTATGAGTGTCAAATTACCCATTGAACACCTTGAGACCCTCTCAAGACCAACCTAACCCTCTAACCCCTAACTGAGCTTACCCATAGTCATTCTATCTAAACAAACTTTACCCAACCTTTTACCAATTTTTACCCTTTACCCTCAACTGTTGATGGCCAGGATGATTGCCAACAGTCACCCTAACTGTCGATGGTCAAGATCCACCTTTTTAACGAAAAACATGTAAAATACCCACTTTGATTTCTAAATATAAGTTATCTAAATATTGTTGTGAGTTATTGTATGGATGATTTATAATTACATAGCCCAATTGGACCTTTACTTCCACCTCTTGATTATGCCTATAAGAAGAGAGGAGGTGGGAGGTGAAATGCATCTGCAATTGTTATCAAGAGCTTATACATCCAAGAGTTTATTTCTTATAGGTCAATTTCCATCAACAATCCAATAATAATATTAGAGAGTAAAATTTTTCACCACCTCTCCATCGAGTCTTTAGTTACTATTATTCTATCAAAATCAAGCTAGAATTCACCAACAGGTTAACTACCTCAACCATTCACACAATCAACTTCTGATAATATGAGTACTGCTTTCTCATTATTCATTTACTTTATTTCCATTTTTTAATCAACCCAAGCCTTACCCATCTCTCAAAATCCATCTTTGGATCTCATCAACTAGACTCTTTATCAACCCAGATCCAGACATAGTAATCATCGATGGTTGACTCAACCATCGATGGTCTATTTAACTATTGAGGATCACCTTGACTGTCAATGATCACCTTAACCATCGATAATCAGCCTAATGAATGATGATAATTATGGTATTGAAAACTAACATGTTTTTTTCACCTACCTACCTCTAACCAAACCTAATTCTCTATGTTCACACTTATTTATAGACCTTTTTATGATTTTTTGAAGCAAGCCCCAAGCCCCAACCCCCTAACATTATTATTATTAATTATTAACTTTGATTTATTGATTCAAGTACTTTCCTTTCTATTTTATAAACTAAATTGTTTAAAATGTGTGGATTGATATCCTCTAAGGCATCTCTCACTTTTGGGATCTAGATATCACTAGGTAATCCACTCAACTATCTATCTAAAAAACAAGTTTGCTTTAGTGATTTCTTATCTATAGGTCATCCTCCTAAGCCAAAGAAGATCTATTCATAATCTTCACATTATAGCATGCCTAGTGGGACCCTTGTATCTCTAGTTGGGTTCTTGTTTGCTTTCATTCTCTCTCTATTCTCTGCTCATTAGCAAAATCAAAAGCTTCATTTAGGCTTAAAATCAAGTGCATACATTAACTACTTGAAAGTTAGTTCACATAGATTAACTTAAAATTCAAAGTAATCTATCATAGTGTCACTCTTATTTCACACACTAAACCAAACCACTTTTACCAATTGAACATAAAAAAAACTTGAGACAAGGCATGACTAGGATTTCATCACCTAGTGGTGAATTTACCCTTTCTTAACAATCCTACTTGGAGGTCATTACCAAGGGGAGGACCAACTTAGCTCTCTAGTTGAGTATAATATTTAGACATCAATATATATTGGATAAGAACCTAACACCCTTATCGATGAAGTGTGTGGAGTGAAGGGGTAAGCCCCAATACCAAGCCATGTATTATTCCAATACAAATTCCTTTCGAGTGCCTAAACACAACCTATAACCAAATTTGGACTTCTTATCTAGAACCCACTCTACAAACCAGTTTTAGTCACACATTTTATTAAAGAATAGGCCAAAAGTGAGATTAATTAAAACTCTAGGGCTAAACATATCTTTTAGAATGTGATTTGATTTATTTCATCATTATTTTGTCTTCTATTTGTTTAAGTAGTGAGGCTATTTGTGATTTCTATCTCCCATATCTCGTATGGTTATCACTCACCAATAACAAAGAGATCTTGTGGAGAAAAACCCATCACCAAGCCAACCTACCTCTTCTACCTCTTCATCCATGGACTATGTTTCCTAACTAGTAGACTATATTCACCCCTTAGGAATTCCTACCTTCCCTTGAGAGGTTCTTCAAGGAGATGTGAATTTTACTACTTTCTTAGATAAAAATCCCATGGCCTTGCAAAATTACCTTATAACCATGTCTCACTGTATCCTAGCTTCAGATCCATTCATAGATCCACCTTATGGTATACCTCTCCATCTCATGGGGAGTACCTCCATTTCCATGGTTACCACCCAACCATTTACTACCCAAGCTTCTTCATCAACTAACAACCCCTTTGAGACTACCATTGAAAACTAACTTAAACTACCACTACCCTTATACCTTCTACTCCTACCAATGACTCCTCTACAATAGGAGTGCCTACCTACATCATGACCAACCTTCCTTTAGCTACCTCTAGCCCATCAACAACTAATCTATTTCAAAGCCTTGTGGTGTTCATACCTTATACCTTGCCACCGATTAACACAAGGGTCATCACCCTTCCATTAGTCACCAACTCAACTACCACTCCTATCCAACAAGCACCCCTTAGAACAACATTTGGATACATCCCTAATATACAAGGGTATGTACCCACTACCCAAATACCTACGTCTACCTACCCTTATGTATCCTCCACCCAACCATTGACATCCACTTACCCATATGTGGTAGCCTCCTAACATTCTACCCACTATCAATATGTTTCCTAACCACCACATCAATATACATCTTACAAACTTCTAGGTGCTCAACCCCAAACAAACCTAATGAAGATGCTCTTGGATAAGATGCCCACCTTGGAGTCATCCATTTTGTGTGCTCATAACATCTTGTCATATGAACAAATTTATAATGATCCCATCCATCCATCCATCTATACTTATCAGGTCGTATCTTCCCTAATGGGAACTTCCCAAGTTCTCTAAATTTCAAAGTAAAGAGGATCCCCAACAACACCTTAGGGAATTTAAACATGCTTGTTATCTCATCACTTATGATGAGGATATTCTTATCCACACCTTCCCTATGTCTCTAGTTTATCTGAAATTGGATTGGTATAGTTCCATTCCCAAACACTCTCTTTTCTCTTTCACCCAACTAGATCAAACCTTATTTTACCATTTTTTTATCAATATCTCCAAGAAAGTTTCTATCACCGACCTCTACTTTATCTGGTAGTTTGAATATGAATCTATTTTGAATTTTGTGGCTCATTGGAGGATCCTAATTAACCAATTTTCCTTTTCTTTTCCTCAACCTAAACTCATAGATCTCTTCACTTGAGCATGTGCTAAGAATATCTCCTCCACACTATATGCCCAAAGATTTCAAACCTTTGATGAAACGTTTACCATGGTGCATAAGTTAAAAAACCAAGCCATTAATGAAAGAAAGCTAAAGCTCAAGAATAAGAATTCAACCTATAAAACCAATGAGGCATCTTCCTCCAAATTAAGTAACTAGTCTAATACCAACACCAAGAGTAAAGGAAACATGAATGTGGTTTTCCTAAAAGCCATTCCTCTACCTTCTGTCAACCAATTTAATTCCTCTAGTTCCTCAAATCAAAACATGAGAATCAAAATTTGGAACAAGCAAAAACAATTCACTCCACTCAGAGAATCCTATACTTCGATCTTAGAAAAGTTATTAAAATCCAATCTCATTCAACTTCCTCCTATCAATCCACCCCAAAAATTTAACTCCTCTTTTCCCACACCTAGTTGGTACAATGATAATGACTTATGTGCATTCTACTGAGTGATAGGTCATGATGTCATTAGGTGCAATACCTTTAAGAGTCTTGTTCAATCCCTCATTGACAAGGGGCATCTTACATTGGATTACATTATTCCATCATCAAACCAAGCCATTGATATATTAAAGAAACCTTTCTTGAACCATGCTCCCACCAAGAATGATAGAAACAATGTTAAGTGATCTCATGATACCCACATAATTAACATGGTCCTTAAGGCACTTATTGTCAAACCATCTAGTATCTAATCTTCTAATTCTCCATTATTTGTGGAGATAATGGAACCACCTTCCCTTCCCTCAGACACTCAAATTGAGGAAATACCATTCTCTCTCCTCCACTTATTGAGGTAGTGGAGCCACTAGCCACCCTTTTAGTCAATCTATAAAAAAACCAACCATCAACACCCTATATTTACCTTCAACTATTGAACAACCTACTCCCCCTTTAGAATTTATTCCTAAGGAGAAAACCCCCATGTGTACTCCTCCTATAGAGGAACCACCTATCTCAACATTGCATCCTCTGATTAAGGAAGAGGAAGAGGTTATTACCCCTGTGTCTCCACCTATGGGCTTATCTTTAAGCTATACTATTTAGGAAATCAAACTAACCCACAAACCATTCTCTAGGCTAGTGAAAAAATTGGAATTTCTCTCTAACCCCAACATGAACCAAACCACCTTTTGGTAGCAACTAGTTCTCCCTTGAATCACCTGACTAGAAACACCAACCCTCTTTTGATTAGGCCAACCTATCACTCCTATTGACCAACCTCTTATCATATCTACCCAATTAGCCAAACCCCCTAACCAACCAACTAAAACTTCCACCAAACCAACCAAACCACTTAAGCCAACCAAGACCAAAGCAGCCAAATCCTCTCCTATCATCCTAACTAGACCTACTAAAAATATTGGTATCCTCCTTACACTAAGCTTTAGTCATTCATCTTTGAAAGTGGACCTAAACCCCTCGACCCCACTAACCAAATGCTAGACCAAAGCAACTAAAGAAGTGAAACCATACAAAGTTCAAAAGGCCCAAATTTTACCTCCCTCAACCTTGCCTTCCATTTTAGGGTCTCATCCCTCTACATTAAGCATGAAACCCATCCTTTCTACCAAAACCCCCCCACCTCTTCTAGTCACACCTTCATAGTTACTCTTTGATACATCTCGTTTCACCAATCCAACAATACCTAAGCTACTTACCTTGTGATCTTTTACCTCTAGCTCATCAACCTCCTTGCCTAAACTAAATCCATCAACCAATCATACCACCCTACCCAAAACACCTACCACCAAACCCAGCTCCAAACAACCTCCTACTTCAACCATCAAATCAAACACCACTAAACCTTTACCACTTTTAGTCAAATCCTCTTCGACCATTTTCCATAAGTTATTACTAACCTCTTGTGTAGACCTACCTCCCATTAGAACCTTTGACCCTTTAGCTTCTAAACTTGTTTGGTATAATGACCACCACATGTGTTCTTATCATAGGACACTTTGTCATGATATGGAAAGTTACAAAGCTCTCCAAACCATCATCCATTAGCTTTATGATGAGGATTATCTATTAACAGATTAACCTCTTATGATCCCCATACCAATTCAACCACTAACCATACCTACCCAACACTCACCTACTCCTCCACTCTCACCTTAGAGTGATGACAAATATGACCCATCCTCCAACCCAACCTCTCCTTCTATCCATACTATCAATGTAGTCACAAGAGCACAACAAAAGGATAAGGGGAAGGATAAGGTGTCCATTCCTTGGACATACCCCTCCTCAAACTCCCAACCAACCTACACCCAACCATCTCCATCTTTGACCATACCCAAGGTGTCTATTTTAGGTGCTTCTAAATCTAACCCCTCATAAGCCATTTAGAGAGTTATCCTCAAGTAACTTCATTACACCCCAATGAAGATGAGCTTTTATTAGTTGATATCTACCTCTCCCCATCACAATCAAGCACTAATAGAGGCTTTACAATCCATTAAGGTCTAACCTGAGGACCTATAACCTCTAGCTTCCTTTGTTGATGCCCTTTAGATTTCTAACCTTGTTACCATTAAGGATTTATAAATACCCTCCATCCACCCTGAGGACCCAAATCCTCCTCTCTTTATCACTACCTACATCAACCAAAACCACATAAAATGGGTCATGATTGATGGGGGAGCTAACATTAACATCATCTCCTCTCATTCCTACAACCAACTCAACTTGTCAGATAATGTCATGTCTAAATACTCAGTCGTCCTTGACTCCTTCAATGATACCATGGCCACTACCTAGGGAATTGTTGTCCTTCATATCCATTTAGGACCCTATACACTCCCTAAACATTTCTATGTTATATAAGGTGAATTCTAATACAACATATTGTTGGGATGACTTTGTATTCACTCTATGTGTTGCATTCGCTCTACCCTCCACCATTGCATTAAATTTGAGCATGAAGACTAGTTCATCACCATTCAGGCTAACCCAAGTCCTTTATTACCATGTAACATGACCTATTTCCCCAATGATGTCCTCATACCCCCATCCAACACATCTTCAATAGATAAAGCCCAACCTTCAACCACCAAAGTAGATATCATACCTCCTTCCATCGATGAGGCATCAACTATTTACTCTATACCTTCATACCAAATCCCCATCATAGACCATTTGGAATCCACTTTCCATCACCTTTCATTATGGGAGTATTTCCTTTTAGTACTTGATGCTTTCCCTACTCCCCATGAGTATGGATAACTTACCAAACAATCAAGATATGACCACAATGTCAGAACTATCATTCCCTTTGGACCTCCCCATTATCAAACTCATTTTGTCTATGGGGGATGAGATAAATCCCTCAGTGTTTCTACTACCTCTCTTCCACCTTGACCATTCACTACTAGTTTCTCTTACCTAGGTAAACCAAGCTTCACCAAGACATACCTTCATCAATGTGCTTAGAAAGACTTCAGTCTTGGATAATATGAGCATGGCCCACACAAACTGGTCACCATCAAAATTAGAAAGTCACACAAGAAGCACAAACTAGGTTTCATCTCACCTAATAAGAATAAAGTCAAATAACTTGTCATTATTATTATCAAGGAAGGTATCCCTTCCTCATTGACCTCACCTCCACTTGCATGTGAGGATGAAGACATCATCCCACCTAATTTTTTTTTGTCAACATGATCAACCTCAGACCCCTAACTTATTAGAAGGAGGGGGTGGTTATAACCATTACTTTGACCCACCCTAAAATGATAGAAGTCTCTCCTACCATTAATTTTATTCAGTGCTAGGATGATGATTATATTCTCACCTATATTTATACCCTAGATTCTTCAATCCATAAATCCCTTCCTCTTGATTCTTTAACCATGTTGAATGAATCCAATATGGATTTCAACTTGGGTACTCTTGATAATACCCACATTGTCAAAATTAGCCAATCATTGAACATTGAGGAACTTCAAGACTTGCACTATTTCTTCCAAGACCACAACATAGCCTTTGCTTGGTCTTATAGTGTTATACCTAGAATTGACCCTACCATTACTATCCATAACATAGTCACTCACGATGACACCAAACCTATTAAATAGAAGCTCTAACACATGCATCCTTATATATCCCTTATCATCAAAAAAGAGATTCAACATCTTCTATCTATCAACTTTATTCAACCCATTGACTACCCCAATGAGTATCAAATGTTGTACCTATCACCAAAGCCATAAGAGGACTATGCATTTGTGTGGACTTTTGTGACCTCAACCTTACTTTTCCTAAAGATGACTTCCCTCTACCAAACATAAAATAACTTATTGATCTTTCATCTAGCCACGAGACGTTATCTCTTATGCATGGATTCTTAGGTTACAATTAGATCCTAATTTCACCTAATAAATATCAACATAAAACCACCTTTACCACCCTTTCAGGAACCATATACTATAGAGTCATGCCTTTTGGACTAAATAATGTTGGTAAACCTACCAATGTGCCATGACTTATACCTTCCATGACCTTATCCATAGAATTATAGAGGATTATATGATGACCTTCTCAAAAAATCCAAACTCTAATAAGATCACTTGGCTATTCTTAAGATCATCTTTCAGTGACTTATCCATTACCATGTTTGCCTTAACCCCAAAAAATTCATTTTTGGGGTCTTATCAGGAAATCTTCTTGGATATATTATCTCCCTTCATATAATTGAAGTTGACCCCACTAAAATCATATAAATCCTAGACATGCTTCCTCTAACCAACCTCAAGCAACTCTGTAGCTTGCAAGGGAAAATGCAATCCATTCATCATTTTATTTCCCAACTTTTAGATTGGTGATAACCCTTCCACCACTTTCTAAAGAAGGATGTGTCTTTTAAGTGGAATATCGACTGTCAAAAGGATTTTGATTCTCTTAAAAAGTACCTTTTTTCTCCACCTATCATCACCCCTCCCAAGGATGACCAACTTTTTACCTATATATCTCTACCACTAACCATTCCCTAGGGGCAATGTTGGCTCACCAAGATGAACAACATAGAGAGTAGGTTGTATACTATGTTAGTCACATGCTTATAGAGTATGAGACTTAGTATACCCATACTAAGAAACTTTGCTTGGTCCTCATCTTTGTGGCTACCAAAATTTACCACTACCTTCTTAACCATAAAACCTACATCATTGCCAACGTCAACCCACTCAAGTACATGCACTCTAAGCCATACCAAAACTAATGTATGGCCAAGTGGATGATAATATTAGTAGATTTTGAACTTGAGTTCCTTTAGAAAAATTGATTAAAGGGAAAGTCATTTTTGATTAATTGGTGGAGGCCCCATTAGCAGACAACTAACCTCCTCTTGATTTCTCTAATGAGTCCATCGTGGCCCTCTCTCAAGTAGATTTCACCTATTAGGTCACCATGTTCTTTAAAAAATCAAAGTGTAAGTATGGTGGGGGAGCTAGCATCATCCTTATCCCCTTTGATGGTAAACCTATACCTTTATCCTTCAAACTTTATTTTGAATGTACCAATAACATGGCTGAGTATGAATGCCTAGTGATAGGCCTTCAAACTAACTTAACCTTAGGAATTAAAAAAATAAACATCTTTGGTGACTCCAAACTTATGGTTAATCAAATCAATGACTCTTATTAGTGTAAGAATGATGTCTTGCAATAGTATAAGAAACTAGTCCATGAACTCTTAACATCATTCAAACACTATCATATCTAGTTAACCCTATGATCCACCAATAAGTTCATTGACACCATGGCTTCCCTTACCTCTCAGATCTCATCTATACCCTTGGAATATAAGCTATATATTTTTATCCATAAGCTTACCCAACCATCCTATGTCAAACCAAATTCTCCCACCATTTTTAATGTGAAGGATACCCAACCTGACCTTTGGTATCAATAAACCTTTGACTACCTTAACCTTAACATAGTTCCTTTTGGACTCTCTAGGAATGTTCAAAGATAATTTATCTAAAGTACCTCTTATTATACCATTATGGGGGGAATCCTCTATAATCTTGGTTTTGATGGCCTCCTCTTCTATTGCCTTCATAGTCAGGAAGCCTATCAAGGAAACACATAATGGAATATGTGGATGACACTTTAGTGGCCTCACTGTAGCTAAGTGTATCCTTCATCTTGGCTATTACTAGCCTACCCTTAAGTAGATTTTCTATGATTACATGAAAAAGTGTGTCAAATGTTAACAACATGCTAATTTGCATCATGCACTTAGACATAGCCTTTGAGTTTCCATCAATTTATGACCCTTATCATAATGGGGTCTAGACCTCATTAGTGAAATTAACCCCCATTCCTTGTAATGAAACCATTATATTACTATGATCGAATATTTTACCAAGTGGGTAAAGGATATTCCCCTAGTCTTGACCAAAGTGAAAAATATTGTTAACTTTATCAACCATCATATCATCTACCACTTTGGCATTCCTCATAATATTATCACTAATAATGGAAAATCCCTTAATAAAAAATAAGTCTAGGGTATATGTGATGCATTTGGAATTAAGTAAAGCTTATCTTTACCCTATCTCCCTCAAGAAAATGGATAGGAAAAAGCCTCTAACAAAAATCTTAATAAATTGCTAACTAAAATGGTCAATGCATCTGGTCAGGATTGGCATTCACACATCCCCTTCACCTTGTGGGAATATCATACTAGAATTAGGACCCCTATGGGTGCTGCCCTATTTTATCTAGTGTTTGGAGTAGAGGTGATCTTGCCTCTTGAAGTCTAAATACCCTCTCTTTGTATATCCTTTCAAGATCTTATTTCTGAGAGTGATTATCATCAACACCACTTAACCCAACTCAAGTTACTTGACAAACATCATTTATCAGCCCTCACCCATCTCCATGTCTATCAAGAACATATCAATCATGCCTATAACAAACACCTTAAAACATGAGAATTCACTATTAGAGATATCTTCCTAAAGGAAAACCAACATGTCATTAATATGGAGAAAAGCAAATGGGATAATTTTGCTTTTAATTGGCTTGGACCTTATATCATAACCCATAAGTATGGATCAAGAGCTTACTGATTGTCTTCTCTTGAAGGCCACCCAAAACCTAAGCCCCTTAATACTTCACATCTACATATATTCTTTTTTTTATAATGATCACATCTACACTTTTCCTAACTTAAGCTCTTCCCTTGCTATATACCCACATTCCATATCCATGTTTTAAGTGAAATTGATTAAAACTAAATAATGTGATTAGTTTGCATATTATTATATTAAATAATGGGTATCATGGATCTACCCATGGCATGGTTCTCATGGTACTTTCCACACCTTCCCAAGATGGATTCCCATGATCATTGTCACCTAAACCTCTTTGCACCTATTCAATCTTCTTGTGTTTTTATTTTTACCTTCATAAAGTTGAACCACGAAGCTAACCTTATCAAGTCTATGTCAACCAAAATCAAATCAAAATAACAAAATTTATCTCACCAGCAATCATGGGTCATTCTTAGCATTCAAAAACTACTCCTTTGAAGGATAGATATTGAAAACTTATTTGAAATTGCAAAAATGTAAGGTGAACTACTCCCTCAAAGGATATTTATCAAAAGAATTAAGAAAAGAACATAAAATTAGATCACTCCCTCAAAGGATGTCTAAGTAAGCAGTTAATTTATTAGAATCTTCCTACATCAATTAGCTTCCCATATACAACAATCAGTAAAATACTCATTATAAAAATCACAATGAATAAACTAATCTTGAAAGCTATAATTGAATTTCACAAGTAAACTCCTTACATCGATCAGTCTACACAATCTAACATTAACTTGTTTATCCTAGTTCTTTGGATAACTATAAAAGAGGCATTCTAGTCTCATAATAGGGTTCCATTTTCACCCATATCACCTTCACACTATATACAAGGGATTCTTGAGCTTACTTGACATTATGTGGTCAAGACACCTTTTTAACCAACTAATGAGTGCCCATGTGAAGCATTCTAAGGGATTATGTTCATAAAGTCAATCTAACTTTGATTTTTTTTTAGTCCATGTCAACAAAGAAGCATCATTCCCTCTTCTTATCCTATCATGACTAGTTGATACTTCCATTATGGTATTTGTCTCTTGATTAGATTCTTTAAGTCTCCCATCTAGTGTTGTTAATTAAGCTACCCTAGGTGTCTTATCCTAAAAAATTTAAACAACATGCATAACCATAGTAACCATGAGAATAAACCATAACAAAAATAATAACCATAACATCCATAAATATTTAAATAATCCACCATTTCTACCACATGTCTAAAAATCTAGAATAATGCAGTATATACTCATTAAAATTTAGCATGTCATAAGCATAACCATAAAATAAAACCATTTTCATTCTTAGCTAAGTCTATGTCATCATCTACTATACATAAGCATAATCCATGAACACCATATCAAACATCACATCCTAAACAATAAATATCAACATCAAATCATACACCATGAGCATAAACAAAATTCATGTATATATAAACTCATGGGTCAAATAGCATAATAATGTGTACAAAGTAGATAGACATGAATCTCTCTAAAAAATGTACATCTCACCACATCAACTCGTAGGTTGAAATCAAAATGATAGAAAATAGTCACATATCTATCTATATTTATGCCCTAGGGGCATCACTACCTCGTAAAACACCATTGGATCTTAGTGCCTTCCCACCTATTATGCTAGCTAATGCCCCACTTATCCCTATCTGACTAGATACAGATGCTACCCACTACCTTGGTATCACTAAACTAGATCCACCTCCTAAGATATCCCCATACTCACCCCATCAGAGCTCATTTGAATATTGTGCTAGAATAATAACCTCATAGTACTTTAGCTCCTCCATTATAGCTAGGTATAGTATTATAAGGGTAAAGCTAGATGGTGTTGCCTATCCTATTTCTCCTCCTCTTTGCCTTAGAGAGTCCCTCTCTTGAGTCACCAAGCCTAGAGAGGTCCAAGCCTGATCCCTCTCACCTATGATAGTAACAATCTGACCTTGTAAATTCCTAACCTAACCTTGTAGTGTGATAATCTATCCTTACAACATGGCCACCTATCCTTATAGCACTTGTACCTATCCCTGTGTAGTGGTTAGAGCCACTCTTACCTATCCATTATAGCCCACAAGATCGACAACCATCAAAATAAAACCTTTGTTATCTCCACCAATGTCTAAAACTACATATATGGGTTGGTACCATGCCATGTACACATCTACAAACCCAACATCATCTATCTATGCCCTAATGGGTAGCTCCTTAAACTCTAGCATAGTAGGAACAAGATGTGGCTCTGGTAGTAATATCTTGGAATCCTCTCTTGTACTTGGATAATGGGCTTGGGATACCCTATACCAAATCAAACTATCAATGTACCTTATTAAATAGAATCAACTCCACCTCTCCATCTCACCTACTGAGTATCCATCTATAGCTATGGAGGGAGAGTGTCTACCTCATATACCCTAGCCATACTGATAACTAGACATATGGCCTTTATGTGATATCTCATATCATTAGTTAACCCATTTCACCCTTAAACCACTCCACATCATGGGCATCATCACTTATACCTAATGTAGCAAATTCACCCCTCCATTGCATGAAACTGATGAACAATTTAATTTTTATTTACCTTACCCATGGTAATCTCATTGGTCTCATCACATGAATGTTCTCATAGGCCTAATAATGTAGAACAAAATTGACACTAATACCATATCTATTATGGGCCCTAAACCCCCACAACTTCTTGTATATCTACATAAGCAAAATAGGCACCCACCTAAATATCATCCACCCCAATAATAGCTCAACCAAAACCCCTAGTATCAAGTAAGGAAATTTCCTACTGCTCAAGTTAGGAAGCCTAAAACATGTCACAACAATCATAAGCATGGTCATGAGTCTCCTCTCCATTGGAACCCTCTAATACAACATTGTATAGTTGAACCACCCAGCATGCCATTTGACTTGGTCACTCTCATATCCATATAATAGCTTGACATGATCATATTGATCTTCTCTCTCTATGTGGTATATTAGATCACCATGGAGTGGAAGTCAAGTGATCTTATGAACATCCTCAAGCATAATAGTCATCTCCCTAGTCAACAATAGGAAGGTATTCATAGAGAGATCCCATCTCTTGATGAGCGCTATGACCATGTATGCATCCCAAGGCACATGCTAATAGTGCCTCATTGCCCCTAACCCCACATCCTTCATATGTGCCCAATCAACTAGAGTCATCCCCTATTATATCTTTGCAAAGATAGGTAACACTCAGTCACACATCTAAATTTGCTCCCTAGCCTACACTAATTTGACACATAGATCAATCACATATTTAAATAGCACCTACCCTACCCTACCTTACCCTTTAGACACCTGACCTATTTTCCATAATCCATTCTACCTATATACCCATTAACTTGCCAAGTATACCCTCTAAACCTACAAGTCCTATGTAGCCCACCAACCCAACCCACTTTTTGCCTTAAACTTTTTTTTCCAAAAATTTATTAAAGCATTCAATTTTTTTTAATAAGTAACCACCATTGGTCATGATGATCAGTAATGGTTAGACACCCATTTTAATATGGATGTTGACCATCGACAGTCAAGACTGACCATCGATGGCCACTATGGTAACTCCATGGCTAGAACACCCACACCCTATCCCACCAACAAATACCCAAAATGTATGCAAATAAAATTAATTTATTAACCTACACCCTCATCCAACCCATCAATTCCCACTTTCATCCATCTATTTAATTGAATTTGACATAAACCTTAGCTAGGGCATCTAGTTTAAACCCACCCATTTTAATCAACACTCAACCTAATACAATGCATACAATCAAAGATAAACCTATCAAAATCAAGACATCCCCTACCTCAT
Organism: Torreya grandis; assembly: GCA_037957365.1. Classification (NCBI taxonomy): domain Eukaryota; kingdom Viridiplantae; phylum Streptophyta; class Pinopsida; order Cupressales; family Taxaceae; genus Torreya; species Torreya grandis. Next base: position 570,378 of record JARHVA010000671.1, on the reverse strand, counting down.
TTTGTGATCTCTACCATGGAGTCAATTATATGCCAACCCATCCTCATCTATGCTCTCATCATCCCTACATCTTGGTTGGTCCTCTTGGTCCATCCTCCACCTCAAAAGTCAATCTTACCTAGTGAGCAACCTCAGTAAACACCTTAGCTGCTAGGTGCTAAACTTACCTAGAACTCCAAGTTAATGACAAAAAGTAACACTATTGAGTGAAAGTAATTCTAAACTTACTTTTATGCCATAGACTTTTAGGGTTTCAACTCTGACCATCGATGGTTAGGGTGACCATCAATGGTCACCTTTGGGGATCTTAACCATCAATGCTCAGGTCACCCCACTTTATTACTTCCACTTAAGCAAGCTCCCTTATTTCCAAAACTAACTCCTTTTACCCACCCTTGGATTCTATCAACTCTAACCACCTCAACCACCTTGTCACCTTATTGTTGGTCCATATTGGCCCTACTAGCATATTTTTTATGACACTTTTTACCTGGTCCCTTGACTGTAATGATAGAATTGCCATGTTGACCCTTGAGAATTTACATCATCTCACACTTACTTGACCTTCTTGTGTATTTTTGGGATCACTTCCTACCTCAGATACCCATAACACTTGACCTATTTATGTTTTCCACAGGAGTAGTTCCTACCTTGGATACCCACTAGAAACACCAACCTTATCTAGGAGACTAATAGGTGTACCCATATGCCATGCTTAAATGTAGTCATGCAATACACTAATCACTTGTCTCTTGGAACTAACTTTTATTATTCTTAACTATGGTAACCTAGTCTTTGCATGATCTTAGCTATCATACCTTTTGTCATACTTTGTGTGCCTATTTATACTTTAGTGCCCAAGTTATCATCTACCCTCATCATCAACTTCATGAACCATGTCAAATCTATTCTTGATTTTAATTTACCTCATCATCTCCCAATTTGAATGGGAACACCTCCTCCCATACTTGGGGCAACCTTGACCTTGAACCAACATTCACCTTCACCTACACCCATATTCTATTTTTGTTTTATAGCTAGTTGATTCTAGGTCATATAAAAAAAGGGTCAAAATGTAGACACTAGAAATCTATAGACTATGAGTTTGAGTGTTGACATACCCCTTAACAACTTTGGGACCCTCTTAAGACAAACCTAACCCTCTCACCCCTAACTGAGCTTACCTATAGTTAGTTTACCTAAACTAACTTAACCTAACATTTTAACCCTTTTTAATCTTTACCCTTTATCATCGATGGTTAGGATGACCCTTGATGGTCACCTTGACCATCGATAGTCAAGGTCCACTTCTTTAACCAAAAACATGCAAACTACTCACTTTGATTTTCTAAATATAAGTTTTCTAAATCCTATTATGAGCTATTATATAGATGATTTATAATTAGATAGACCTATTGGAGCTTTACTTTCACCTCTTACTTGTCCCTATAAGAAGAGAAGAACTGGGAGATGAAATGCATCTATAATTATTATCAAGAGCTTATGCATCCAAGAGTTTCTTTTTTACAAGTCAATCACCATCAATAATTCAATAATCTAGCAATCATATCAGAGAGTCAAATTTGATGTTGCCTATCCATCAAGTCTTCAGTTACTATTATTCTATCAAAATCAAGCTAGATTTCACCAATAGGTTAAGTACCTCAACCATCTACCTAATCAACTTTTAGTAAGATGAGTACTTAAATATCAGTATTTATTTACTTTATTTCCATTTTGTAATCAACCTAGGCCTTACCCATCTATTATAATCTATCTTTAGATCTTATCAACTAGCCTTTTTAACAACCCAGATCTAAACATAGTAACCATTGGTGGTTGACTCAACCACTGATGATATATCCAACTATCGATGATCACCTTAACCATTGATGGTCAGCCCAACCACTTATGATAATTATGGCAGTGAAAACTATCAAGTTATTTGCACCTACCTAATTCCAACCAAACCTAATTCTCTATGTTCCTGCTTGTTCATATACCTCTTTCTAATTTTTTAAATTAGGTCCCAACTCCCTACCACTAGTATTAATTAGTTTATTACTAATTTGATCATTTATAGCATATTTCTTAGCAAGAACTCTTATGCTCAATTTTAGTACCTTTGATTTATTGATTCAAGTAATTTCCTTTCTATTTTATAAATTTAATTATTTAAAATGTGTGGATTGATAGCCCCTTAGGAAGCTCTCACTTCTTGAATATAGCTATCACTAGGCAATCCACTCAACTATCTATCTAAAAAACAAGTTTGCTTTAGTTCTTTATTATTTATAGGTCATCCTCCTAAGCCAAAGAGGAACTCTTCATAATCTTCTGATTCAATGCATTCATAATCAACCATGTTTTTTAACCATACCTATACTTAGTTTATTTTTTCCCTCTTTCTAATTATAAGAAATAAATTCATTGAAATAGTAAGGAATCATAACTACCCTATATCTCTATTAGTTTCCCTTGAAGTGTGGCCACTTATACTTTTAATTCATCAAGATCTACCCTCAGTGCATCACACTCTACAATAATCACTTGTACATTAGTTAGCTCCTCCTCTCCTACTTCTTCCATCTCTACATATCCTCCATAATAGTGTAGTTATACTAATCTCTCTTGTCTCTCTCTCAATTTATCCCCACCATAATGAGTATGCTAAGGTACATCCTACATCATCTATATTTATGGTTTCTAGCTCCTACTCTAGTCCCACTTGTGGATCAACATAGTGTGCCTCTAGTATCCCAGTATCTGTATCATCCTACCTATATAAATACAATGCATTTGGGATATTCCTTACCATCCTAAATTGTCTCCTCACCCTCTCAAATTTTAATAAATCTAGGTTCTATAGTATATTCTAACATAACCATCTATCTTGTTATCTACCTGCTAATTCGCTTTCCACCCTAGGCCATGTTAGAAACCCCACATATGGTCTCCAAATCACATCTCCCTCTTTTAAATCCTCCATCACCTATTTATAATATGCTAGGTTTTATACTATCCCATCATTAAAGGGTCTCACATGGACTTTCTTCCACCAAAGTAAGCCCACATTGAAAGCTATATCATGCCATCATACCCATAGAGTGCCAAGTGGGTAAACTACTTTGATGTGCCCATAAGCTTCACACTGCAAGATAAAATTTACATCTAATCCAAACCTTTGATACATATTACACCCCCACATATCTCTATACACCTATGCTAAAAGGGTTGGAGCCCATGAAAATATTATGTAATGCTCCCACATGTTTTCCAAAACACTTTTTAAGCTCTAGGGCAATTAGCCTCCCCCCTAAATTAGAAAAAGCAAGCAAGAGATGGCCAACATCATCATTATCATGACCAGTCTCACATCTACATCCTCCTCATATTGTCCCATAAAAATAAAACCTCTAGTTATAAATGTGATGTTCATATCATCTTCCCCATATAGTCATGTTAGAACTGTTACACATCCCCTCTCATACACTAGCATAATTCATATACCTGGCATTAGTCACTATAATATATGGTATATGTCCTCCATAATCATAATTATCTCTCCTATAGGTAGCCAAAAGGTCCCTATAGACACATCCCACCACTCCAAAAAATTTACCAACAACCCCACATCCCTACGCACATGACAATAATGGTGTAATCTTACAAAACCAATATTTTCCATATGCTCCTAGTCCTCATCACTCATCTAGTTGAAATATTAAAAAACCAATAATGGTAGGTAAACCTTCATAATTTTATTTCCTATACTCCTAAGCTCTCTTAACTTTTTACTATCTTATCTTAAATCAAGAATTATCCTAAGGAATTGATTCTTATCCTTAAGGATCAATGTCGATTCTATATCAATCAATAAAAATCTTAAGAGTGATGTTGATATAATAATAATTGATGTTGATCCTTTTATGTTTCTATAATAATATCCAACTCCTAAATTATACCAAAAAATAAAAAAAATAAAAAAACTTAACAAAAATTAAAACCTACCTCATCTTGAGATTACCACCTCCTCCTCTATCCATTTTTGCTTACCTCCATCATTTGTAAATATCCAAGACATGTAAAAGGGTGTCAATTTTTTTACTGATGCACACATCATTAATCGTAAATGAGTGCCTAACATGTTAGGATTACTATATAAATCCATTTATCAATGTCAATTCTATTATGATCAACATTGATTCTGTGTAATTAACATCGATCCATTTAAATTGGTATTTATTAGATCCATTCAACTCCTTTTTTATAGAACTTTTAAGTTTTTTGCATCTCTCTAATCTTGACATAAGGATACTTAAGTTATATTTAGTACAAATTTCTCATTAATTATTACCTTATAGTATTGACTAGTAGACATAGACCCCTTATTAGTCCCACAACCTCATTTAGGAGAATATCCCATGTGGATCTTGAGTGTGTATCTTATCTTGAGAAAAAATGTCTCTAGGTAACACACATGTCCCAAGCATACTAGATTCTTTGTTCAGCCCCTCCTATCCTTTTTTTTCTCTTGATTACCTTTGATTTATTCCACTTATTCATAGTTGTGGCAATCCATTACTTGTTTGCCTTGGGGAATTTTTGATTGTATATCCCGCATCTTTTTTAGGTAAAATTTCATTTCATTGCTACCCTTTTATCTTTGATGCTCATTTACTATCTTATCTATTACCACCTCATTTCAAACCCATCACTGACTCATCATCCTTCTCTAGCTCTTAATTTGAGGGGGGATACCTCCTCACTTAAACCTAGGGCATTAAAACTATCTTAGTTTTTATATTGTGGTAGGTTATTACAAACCACTCAACAAAAATGGGTAAATTTAGGTACTTAGATTTTGCACAATAATAGTTGTGCCAGTATAGGTCTTAATCCCCCTTTCTTATTCCATCCCTATTTCACCCCATATAATTAAGTTTTACCAATTATTATTTTACCCTTAACCCTCATAATTAGTATTACTAAATTATTATTTCACTTATGTAATTTATTTTAAATAATTACCTAACATTAAAATTAAAACATTTTAACCCCCTAATAACTCCCTTGCCATCCAAAATCCATTCAATATCTTAAAACCCAATTTAAATTCAAGGTTAAATTAATAACAACCTTTGGTAAAAATAAGATAAAATCAGTATCAATCCCCATGATCAACATCAATTTGTAGAATTGACTTCAATTTAATCACAGACTTCCCTTGAGTAAAGGACCATAATTTTACACTTGAATTCTGAAGAAAATTTTCTAGGATGACTAATAGATAATTGCTCACCTATTGAAAATCCACACTCCTATGTCAGCCCCTTAACATTCATCTAAATGTTATAAATTAGCTCATCTACCAAAAAATTTCTACAAATTTGTAGCTTTGTGAAAGTAAGTACATGACATTATTTTAAGAAATTATATCTTTTTATGTTCTATTTTACATTCCTATTTATGACCTTTATCATTACTAGATTGTCCTAAGCTATCCTAGATCCCTTCAAACCAATCCTTAGCTCCCTCTTTATGGAATATTATCCATAATATCAAAATCAACATCAATTCACATAATTAGCATTGATCCTACATGATAAACATCAATCTCTATTTAAATTCTAGTAATTTTGATATCATTACATACATATTTTAATTTACTTTACTATTTTTATCTACTTAATTGCATCATAAAGTGGGATGACATCCTTATTAGGAAGTATACCACTTCTTGGGACTGGTCTAGTACCAGGTAACCCACTAACATATCTTATTAATCCAATATTTTTTGAGTTTTCTCTTATGTGTAGGTAGTCCTTCTTAGCCAAAAAGGAGCTCCCACATATATTGGATCAATGGTGAGTAATATTTTGAGTTATAGGTAAGCTTTAAAACCCTATATTTCAATTTAAGTTTTTAGTAGTCTATTTTATATAAGAATGAATGGAAATTACTTAAATAATAACCTCAAATGGAATTAACTGGATAATTGGAGAGTTGAGATTCTATAAATGCGATACTAGGCAAAGGTTCAAGGGTAAGAATTTTAAAAAAACCACATTTTTGGAATTGTTCAAAATTTCAAGGGTTCATGTCTCCTTGAATCTTGTAAATAGATCCATTATAGGGGAATTTGATGCATTGGCATGTAGATGAGGTGAATACTCTCATATGATGAGTCTAATGTTGACCAAGAAAGATGTTATAAAATATAGGAATGTTAAATATCATAAATTTCATGTAGATGGTGACAGGAGGGATGCTGATGGGCATCCAAATAAAACCTAGAGGAACAATTTTCCTTCCATCATATCCTTGACATATGTGGATTTGAGATTGCATTCAAAATATCTAAGTGTCTTAATTAAATCAAGTGAGGCAACATAAGTACCTAAACCTTCATCAATTAAGGCACACTTAACTTGGATATCACCAATTTGGATGCTAATGAATAGAGGAAGATCATCCGTATGAAATATAATCTCATTGAGAATCATGGAAATGATAGGAAACTTAAGTGAAAGATAAGTATCCACTGTTTCATCAACATGTATGGAAATATATTAACATTATTAAAGGATACTATCTTCAGATCCACAAAAATTAGCTTCACATCCTATTAAAGAAGAATGAGGGATGTTCATTTCAAACAATAATTGCATTAGATAGTTTCTATGATGGGGGGAAGTTTGTATTCATTCAAGGAAAGGTATTTGAGATGGGAGATGATAAAGTTTCAAAATGAGATCCCACTCATCATAACCCATGGGAGGATTACTATATATAGGCATATAATGTTGCAAGCACTCATAAGGAGGGTTGGAAGTGCAATTAAACTTGTGTTGATAGGGTGTATCTAGTTTGGGTTCATTATAAATAAGTTGATTTACTTTAGGTGGTTTGATGATTGGTGGAGGTATTTATTTTGGTTGGGTTAGGGAAATACTATTAGAAGTTTGGGGAATATTTTCTTATTATGTGGATGTTGGGGGTAGAGTAGAGATAGTATGAGAGGTGTATTCAAGTTGTGTTGTTGATAGTGGTACTTTAAAGGTTATAAGTTCCTCTTGACCTAATTCCATTAGATGGTATGGGGAGGTGTCTTAGATGACATGAAATGGATGAGAGGTGTGATATATGGGTGTTGGATTGGAATAAATAAAAATAACTAAAATTTGCATGTTAGTCATATTAACCATGTTTTCTTCATTACTAGTGAGGTATATAAGACTTTGAACATTGTTTTTAGGAGTAGGCTTTTCAATGTTATCTTGATGGTTTGGAAGAGGATCTTTGTATATAATAAGATGAACATTAGCTTGATTTAAAGCTTGGTTTTTTTATTGCATTTCATGGGAATTAAAAGCTATGTCATATGATTATTAACACTTGAAAATAAGTGTTTCATGATCAATGTTTTGACCTAGAATAAAATCCATAACTAGATTGCATAATTATCTACAAGTCTCATGAGAGTGGCCCCAACTTACATGAAACCAATAAAATTTGTTTGGATCATACCATGATTTCATTGGATGAGAGGGTCAAGATCTCATGGTAAAGGTCTTGCAAGATTATTTTGAAGCTTAGTTAGGGATAATGGTTTGCGGACATTGGTGTGGTTGGTTTGAGAAAATGTAGGAGTTTTGTTTGTAGGGGAGTATACTCCATAACATTGTTTGAAGGGATTGCTTGAATGTTATAAATAATGTCATAGGTATAAATAATGCCATCATTGGTTTCATGATGTTTTTTTTTTAAATAAGCATATGAGTTCCTTTTTTATGTTGAGATGGTTCAAATTTATACATGAGGAAGACTTGTTACTTACCTTAGTCAAGGGCTTCTTCTAAAGTTATTGGATAGGTGTCCTAGCTCGATATTGTAATTTAGGGTAGAAATAATTAGTCAATAAGTGGAAAAGGTTATCATCCACCATATTATGATCACATTTATTAGACAAGTTATTCCATAATTTGATGAAATATTGTTCCATTTTAGTTTTAAGTTGTATATAGTTTGTAAAGTGGGCTAAGTTGTTCTCGAGAAGATTACTAATTCAAAATTATTGGACTAGTGAGTTAACCAAGTCTTCAAGGTTAGTGATAAAATGGTTTTTTAATTGATTGTACCAATCTAAATTATATTCTAAGGGTGTTTTAGCTAATAGTTTGTTATCAACAAAGGTGTTAAGTTTGACACAATCTTTACAAAGGTTACCGAATATCTTTAAGTGCAATGTGGGATTAGTGTACACATTATAGGTGATGGTGGGTGTGATACCTCCTATGTAAATATTAGTGATTTGAGTTACAAGGTTTTATTTTTTAGATATTTTATTTTTTTATTAATGAGGGGTGGTTGAGGTATATGGTTAGCATGGGAATCCCTAATGGGGGGGGTGGGGAGAATTCAGATTTTGTGCTCCCCATGAAACCTATTGAGGTTGGTTTTGAATATTAATGAGATGATTTTTCATCTAAATCATCTAATTTATGTTATTTATTTGAAAGGTATGAATTTGATTAAGTGTTTTTAATAAGAGTTGGTTAGTTTGAGAAATATTTTGACTAGTGTGTGTAGTGTATGATGCATTAGAATTACTATTCATGGCTTGAGTTACATTATGAGTAGTAACATGTGCCACACTATTGGAATGAGAAGAATTAGTAGAAAAGGAAGCACTAGTGGCATGAGAATAATTGGTATTAAAATATTCACTAGTATCATGGTTAAGGGGAAAGGTCTTTTGAAGAGGCCCACTAGAAGTGGAACCTACCATGTTAGTAGAGATACTTGGCATGAACGTTGAAGAATTAAAATAAGATGTCATGGTGTGTGAAGGAGAGATAAAAGAAGGAAATTTTTGAGATGTAAAGAAAGTAGTTCCCCTAATCTATTAAATAAGGTAGGGGAGGGTGAAGGAGGTTATTCTACTTGAGAATCTATTATAAGACTATAAATGGTTGAAGGGTATTTTCCTCTATGTTTAGGAAATTCATTGATGAAGAAGAGAATTTCAATTGTGTACCCTAAATCAAAATAATATTCTAGGGGGAAAAAGGATTACTGATGAAGGATGATTGTGGATGAGTCCCATAATTGGTAGTATGAGTGGTAACATCGACATTGCTTTCATCCAAGTGGGTGCCACAAGCTATATCTTAGGAAACCTATTAGGATTGGAAAAAACCATCATGTTTATCCTATTTAAATCTATATTATCCTGAAAATATAAATTCATGATGAAGGAAAGAAGGATCAGTTGATAATATATAGAATTGAACCAATAGACATTGTTCCATAAAATAGGAAATAAAATAGGGAACAAAGGACATAGTCAAATGGGTTGACAGTGCATTACAAGATAGGAAACATAATATGTTGAAAATAATACATAGTTGAATAGTTTAACTATGTACTTTAAGATATGAAATAGAATAGGCTAAAAAGATACATAGCCAAATAACTCGATTGTGTATTGAAGGTAAATAAGATTAGTAATATATTAAAGACTGTGTTGATAAGGATGATAGTGTTATGAAAATAAGGATTTTTTTTTCAAGATATTAGCTAATCAAAATAAAATGAAGCACACAAGCAATGAGATCAATGTGGTTGATGTAATTAGAACACACCACATGAACCTTGCACTAATGCTAGCTAGTGCAAGTTTTGCAATACAAAATACAATCATCAAAGAGAAAGAAAAAAAACTTGAATGTAAATGATAAATAATTGGTCATTCCTAAATGTTATTAAGTTATAATAATTTTTTAAATTAATATGAGAGAGTTGGATATTAGAAGGAACTAGAAAGCAATCTACAAATAGTTTCAGGTATTTTAGGCTAAAAGGGATTTGTATTGGCAACGGTATTGGATTGGTATTGGGGCTTACCCCCTCACTTAATAATCCTAGAATGATAAGGGTGTTGAGTGATTTTCCAATATATACCATCAACCATGTGTTTATACTTGACTAGAAAACCAAGTTAGCTTTGCCTTTGGTGATGAAATCTAAGTAGGTAGACCTTGGGAAGAAAAATGTTTAATAATTTATGTAAAGTGATTTAGAAGTGTGTGAAAAAGAGAAAAATAGTGTGACTAAATTAGTAAGTTTAAAAAATACCTAACTGGTCTATGTTTGTTAATCTAAGCATACAAGTAACTAAAATGGAAAGTGAATTAATTATTAGTAAAATAGGTTAATTCATTTGAATGTGAAGAGTACAGAGTCATTTCAAGTGACACTATATGAAAATAATATAAAAAATATTTGATAGGTCACTAATATTTTATTGAATAAATATCTAAAATAACACAGTCAAATAAGTCAATTGTATCTTCTAGAGAGAAGACAAGCTACAAAACTATGTTGAGCTAGTTGACCAAGTTTCTTGTAGGGTTACAGTTTTATATAAAATAATACTGTAAATAAAAAATAGAAGTGATAGAGAAGGTAATAATGAAACTTGGTAATTTTTAAGATGATTAGTTTTAAATTTTTTATGATGTTTTGTTCAAGTGTTGGTTTTAAATATTCTATGAGCAAGTCAACTAGGTTGACATAGTTTGTAAATCTTGTATGCTAAAAAAGAATAAATATGAATAGAGTCGATTGGATTGACTATGTATGAATTTTTTTAACTAAAGAATATTGTGCCAAGATAATCAATCTACTCACATGTATTTATATAATACCTACATATATATAACATATTCATTTTATAGTGACTTCATGTTAAACCCGTGCACAAAATGTTAGACTGCATTGACAAGTTTAATACAATATTGAAAAAATAAAAATATATAAAATGATGATAAAATGAACATGTGAAATAAAACCTATAAGGTTTTTAATCATGTTGGATTCACCGTAATGTATAAAAATTAAAATGTAGTTAACCTATTAATCAATCCTAGCTCGGACAAGATAATTCCTAATTACACTTTCATTTGTTGATACATTTAGACATTCAAAGTCATGAATAATATGGATGTGCTAGACCTAACCAAGGGATCTCTTATTAGAATAATATAAATAGAGAGGGTTTCAAATCCTCTAGTCAAGTAATACCATGTAATAACCCTAGCTAGGTCCTATGTTTTCATATTCACTAAGTATATGCAAAGTAACCTAATCTAGTATTCACCAAAGCTTATGGCACAAAATAGGGGTAATAAACATAAAAATTAAACATGCATAGAAGATATACAATCAAGTCAATGTATATGAAATTCTAATGCATGGGAGAGAATCATATAATCTAACATATGCAAATATATCTATTTTTATAAATGAGGAACAAAGTTAGGAATACTTACCTTTGAAGATGAACCTATCGAGCCTCAATCTCTCCCTTGGATAAGGTGAATATCAAGAGGTTTTCTTGGTATTTAAGGATAAAAATGATAGGTTATCTCTAGGATACACAAATTATCTATTCATCCAAAAGACTTCTCTATAAGACAAGATCCATATCTTCAAGTGTAGTATTATAACCCTAAGTAATGTTCCCCAAGTATAATGGTGGATAAGAATATGCATAATATATGATATTTTTATTCTTATCTTAATGTATAAATGATTGAAATTAATGTGTATATATAAATTAATCTAACCATAGACCTTTCTAAAAATTTAACTAATAGGGTCAACCCAATTTAACCTTGTATCATTAATTGATAAAATCAAGTTAGGTCCCAGTCTAGGTCAGCCTTGATGTGAAAATATTAATTATAGTATAGGGTTGGCCTAGGATTAAATTATTTGGTAAATGTTAAAAAGGGTTTTAGGATTGGGTAGGGGCTAAGTAAGGTGTTGAATAGATTGGAGAAGTGTGTAATAAAGGTGTCAAAGCTTAGGGAAGTGTATAGGAAATAGTTGTGTAGATAGTAATTGGTGGTATAGGGGAAAATAATCTTATAAATCACCAATGGTCTATCCACCCCTTTCTCAGTGCATCATTTAAGGTGTTCACTTAGAGATATTGAGACTCAATTGGGTCTTAAAAGAGAGAAAGCATCAGTAATTGATAAAGCGTGAAAATATTATGTGTATAGACTTGTCTATATCGATAGTGTATAATAACACTCAATGACTATTTTTCAAATTTAGAAGTCTCCCTTAAGTTGGTGTTGATCAAATTTGACTCTAAGTCAAATAAGGTCAACCCCTTATATGTAAAAAATTACTATAGGGTATTTTTAAGTCATAAAATAGTCACATGGTCATGTTTAGGGTCGCATTATATGTTTCACCTTAGTCATATGTGTCATTGTCTTGACATTTCCTTTGTCACCCTTTTGGTCACTCTAGGTGACTTGTATAGTTTCCACAAGAATAAAAGTTTGTCAAGAGAATATCCAATGTACAAGGTGTCAGTTGAGTGTCAAGGAACTATTCTATAACTAACATGATGTAGGTTTAATGTGGAAAATAGGAGATCATTATAAAACATGCAAGTTTAGGTAGTTATACAAAAAAGGATAACCACTTGGAATATGGGGAGGATTCAGGGGGGTATCTTCATATTCCCACAAGTAATTTTAAAGATTAAGAAGCTTTAATAGGTCTAAAACTTCCAAAAACTAGTCAGTTTATAGCTTCACTCCCTTTACAAAGTCAAATAGGTCAATCAATACGAACATGAGGATGAGAGTATGAATGAGTGCACTTGGGCAATGATATTAGCCTTTATGACCTTCCTTTCCATGGAAATAGTTTTTGGTTTGGTGAAATATGATCTTTGAATAATTATTAAGATTTTTTATGACTTAAAACAACTTATACATCCCCAATGGCTTCATGTTTCTCACATGTTTGTTTTGGTCTATGTCAACCAAGAAGTGAACATGTACCTTTAGATCATTTCCTTCCTCCCCATGTTGATTTAATCTTATTTTTAACTTGTGAACATGGATATATATTTAAGAACATATCATTCTGCTATCAAGGAGAATTAATGGTATGCAAAATAGTATTCTATTAGTTTTAGTGTTTTATCCTCTCACAATAGCTTTATATCAAAGGTAATGCACTTATTTTACCTCCTCTCAGGCCATTGTGATGGTTTAAGGAATATTAAATTGAATAATGGACATACAAAGATTTGAACCAAGTAAGGTTTAATATAGAACTCATATACCAGAAGATAGTGATCAAGACTGTAATTGTGTGATCATGGAGGTAGAATGATAGAAGATCATGAGAGAGGTTCAATTTTGATGTAGTATAAGAGACATGTCTGATATAGGGTTGAAATGGTTATACATAATAAAGAGTGGCAAGAGATACAATCCAAATTTGAACTTGTATATATATAGTCACTAATTTTACATGAATATATAATGGTTTGAAACCAACATCATAGAGGCTTGAGAAGTGATGAAATGATTTTGGAGATTTTTGAAATCCAATTGAGACTTCTAGGTTGGTTTGAGAATATAGAGTATGTAATTGTATTAATTATTATGCCATTACACATATCCATACCTAAATCCATGTTCATAGCTTTGAAATGGGATTGATTACCTTAATTTCTCCAAAAAAAGATATCCTACCTCATAATGTTACATTTATTGGTGAAGATTCATGAGGTCTAGGTAGGTCTAGTTTTTTAATGCTAGTAGGCTAGGCCTAAAGGTAATGTATTGAAAAAATAATATGGTTTATAAGTTAGGAGAAAGTTATGGTAGAGTGGAGTTTCACTCATGCAAGTTATCACTAGAAACACTTAGTAAGCACATTGCTTTGAAGCCAAATGAAACTAAAACGTGCAAATAACTAGTGCATTCATAGTATAGAGAATGATGAATGATTAAGAGTTAGAGTATGAGTTCATTTAGTTGTTAGGTATATCTAATTTATTCATAGGTACTAAAGGTGTGAAACATAATGATCAAACCTAAATAGTCACCTACAAGAACTTCTTGGCAACACCTATAATTTGGAATCTCATATTACAGATTAGCCTAAGCAAAGAGAGATGTTATTTAGTTGATTTAAAAATGTATAGAATGAGATTATACAAATGATATTATAGGGAAAAAATATAATATAATTCATACATAAAACACTAAGAAGCACATATAGGAATCCCATGATTCCCTAAAATAGACACCTACTGTCTGACTAGATACTAATTTCATTTAATGGAGAATTATAGTTTGAAAGTATGCAAAAGTATATGATAGATGAAACATGTTTGGAACCAATATAATATGAGTGATGACACTTTACTAAGTGATTTACATAAATAAGGATATTAATATACAATGTTGAGCCTCAAACTCAGTCAGTCTAAAACCATGCATATAATCATACATAATATATAGACCTAGGAAGCCAATATTGTGAATCTTTATGTTTGAGACTTTTAAGAGTAAAATAAAAAATTTAATAGTTTTAATAATGATATATATAACCAAATAAATCTATCCATAGACTCATTTGATATAATAAAATAGGGGAGATGACCTATATTTTGTGAGGGCACTCTGTGCTTGTTATATGAAGACTAAAATGGATAAAGGGGAGCATTTTGAATGATTGTGTATGATGTGTGAGTTTAGATTATAAATGATTTTTTTTTGGAAAACCCCATTGTCAATAGAAACACCTATAAGAGTCAAACACACAAAAAGTATAGTTAGGGTTATTAGACCTAGAACTAGGCCTAAACCCTATCATACCTAATATAATCCATAAGGATATATGACCCTATAAAAATTATTTGATAACCTTTATATGGGAGTTTATTATTGATAAATATCACTATTTTTCAAATATCATCACAAAATTGATCATCTTTGACCCAATTTTATCTCAAGGGTACTTAGAACATAGTAAAGATCTTGAGAGGCTATATTCTTTTGTTCATATTATAATAAATAGAATACATGGTGACTCAAAGGGATATAAATAGTTTAAGGGAGTATTATACCCCAAATTTTTGGAATTGGTTCAAAATTTAGACATAAATTTTATGAAAAATTATTAATAAATCAAGAGACTAAAAACCCTCCTAAAACCCTTGCTTAGACTTAATCGAGAAGAAACAAATGGATATGCATCTAGGAGGGGTCAAATTTATATGAAAGCATTTTGGAAATTTCTAAAACTCCCTCAAGCTCCTTGACATCCACTTTTTACATACTATTATTTGTATGAATAAACCTAATACTATGTTTTTTAAAGGAATTGAGATGTTTTGAAGGTAAAAAGGAGAATGGACAAGTGAGGACCATTGTGGGAAGTCTTTAGAGACTTTTCCAAACTAATAAAACTAATTTATCACCTTGGTTGAGGATGAAAAGATCTCTGCTAGCTCATTCATCATAGGTAATATAAATAAATAATGATAAAGCAAAATGATTGTCAAAGATTAGAAGTGAGAAGTGTTATATGAGTTTCATTAAGGTCTATTTGATAGAAAAAAGGATAAATATGATTTGAAAAGATGTCTTAACACCTATAAAACATATTTACATGAGAAATTTTAGGTCACTCACGTGACAAGTGTGAAAAAATGTAGAGAAGAGCTAATGAATGATTGTAGGTAGTGAATGATAAGTGATAAAGTTAAGTCCATCAGTTGGAGAGGAGTAGATAGCATACACTAATCTCATTTCCACATTCTCATGTCAAATCATATGTGGAAATGACTCCTATGGTATTTTTGGATAGTCAAGTGGATGACTTATCATCAAGGTAGTTTCAAAGGACATGAAGAGTCTCTAAGCTAGTTTGAGGAATATGTCATGCTTTAGATAGAAAATTATCTAAGGGAAATTCATAAAATATTATCCACTTCATTCTATTAAATTTTAACTAGTTATCAAAGTTTGACACTTGGCCTTGTGACCCTTGAGCTTCATTTCATTTCTCTCCTATCCTTTGCTTTATATATTCAAGGATTTTTGGCTTTGTAATGGATCCATAATTGGTACATGGAAAACCCCTACTAGTTTTGACACCTCATTTTCATTTTAATAAAGTTGTTATGAATTTGATTCATTATCTATAATCCATTTCCTAAGTGTGTTAAGTGGTTTGTGTGGTTGATAAGTGATGAACATGCTCTCCTTACTTTCATTCTACTCTTGCATGTTTTGTGTGAAAGATATCTCTTCTAGCAGGTTTCATAAAGTGTATTTATTTGTAAATGTGTCTAGAAGTGCTGGAGGGATCAATAGTGTCTAGTATCATATCTTCTTTTTACCTAGCTCTAGATAGGCATAACAATCTACCTCTATGAGAAATACTTATGCTAGAAGGACATAGAGTTAAGGTTAGTTTTGGTAGTCTCCTTTCTTGGTGCAGATGCAAGTGTTCTATGTGGATTTATATTTGGTGTATCAACTCATTAGCATAGGTTTTTTTATGTCTCATTATTCCCTTTTCATCACCAATAGAGATTAGTCTAGTATAGTGTTATCTTGTGAGATAAATTAAGGGAGCTATCCATTTCAAACCAAGATATCTATCTCTTGTAGTGGCTTGTCTATGAGGAGAGATAGTTCTATGTTATCCTAAAATTGAGAAGGTATACTTGACTTATCTAGTGTGAAATTTTAGGCTACAATAGTTTTAGCATGCCTAGTGGGAGATGAATCCAAAGAAGGTTGTTCAAGGTAGATGCTAGCTTTGAGAACAAGGAGTTGTAATAGTTTACTTCTTGTAGTATTTGGTGACTCCAAATTTTCAATCTTAGTTTTAGACTATTGTACTATTTCATGCTTAAGGCAAAATAATATCTCTCACCAAAGGTATAACTTTTTAATTTCAAGAGCTTCCTCATTCATACAAAGAAAGTAAATTTGGAAATACCCATTTCCATCCAAAGAAGTCAATCTTGTTCACAAGCCCATAAGAAAGTTCTTGATTCCCCCATTATTACAAATTCCTAAGGCCACCATGGCAAGGAATAATATTTTTGATGCCTTCAATGGATATAACCCTCTAAGACTTTTCTAATATGATGTCATCCCCATATCTTCCCTCAAAAGTGTTCCATCATATACAGCTGAGACTTTCATCACACCTATTGAGCATTTAAGAAATATTGATCACTTTTGCAATATCCATAACATCATAGAGTATAATATTGAAATAAGGTTGTTGGTTATCTCTTTGAAAGGAAAGTCTCTTGACTGGTATGGAACTTTGGCACTTGAATAAATCACAACTTAGGATGAGTTAGGAGATTCATTGAGAACAAGAGTTGAGAACAAGAATGATAACTTATCACTAATAGAGTAGCTGACCACTATTAGGAGATCACCTCAAGAAGTCATTAAAGACTTCAATACAATATTTCAAAATACATGGGATAGAATCCTAATCTTGGTAATACAAACAAATCACCATGCCCTCCTTTATTATCTTAAAGCATTTGATAGTGATATTGTAATGATGATACAATATATGGGAGGTAACACCCTACCTAATGCCTATGAAGTAGCTATTGGGGAAGAGAATTATTTGATCTAGGCTAGGAATATTTCCCCAAGACCTCCCATGCTTCTTTTTCCTAACTTAGAAATTCCTACACCTATCATTTCTCCTAAAGTTGCACCTAAACATAAGTCTACTGCCCCTAGGCAACCAAGCAAACCTAATGAGGTAGAAAGGATGAGAAATAAAGAGTAAGATATCTTAGGTCTTAAGAGAATTATTCCATAGCAGCAAGTGAAAACTTTCCAAAGTCACTATCAACTTAATAAGTCCTACCCCAACTATCAATGTAATATACCTCCTTTCCAAGGTCATCCTCAGAGTCAAGGATAACTAGTCCAATCTAAGCCATATGGTAAATATAACCCCATGATCCTTCCACCTCAAGGACACTAGTGAATACTCAAAATAAAATTTTCAAATATCATAATATTCAAACTTCATTGGATCAACCTTATGATCCATCTCCCTATGTTAATGAGTCCTTTAATTAAGCCTTCATGGCAAATTTGGGAACTATGCTATCTATGACTCAAGATGAAGTACCAAATAAAGGAGTGACAAATGGGAAAGGTTCTCAACTGGGGTATACATTAGTAAATTTGAATAAATATGACTCATGTGTAGTTAATCATCAAGGGTAGTTAAACATTGATGTAACTTCTATATCTATAAACATAAAGAGCAAGAGGAAGGTAGTTGAAAAAGTTTAAGGGGATGCTAGTAGTCAACCATGAATTTTCAAAAAATAAAAAGGGAAGGTATGTCTAATGTCATTCCAAATGTAAAATTAAGTCAAAGAGATCATAATGTTATAAGTGATTGCATATCTTAGAATTACCAAGGTGTAGGCATTAATATTTCTCCTAGTGGACAAGCAAAAGTTAGAGGTCATTTCACTGACATTATAGATCAAATGAAGAGGTATCACATGAATATATCCATGTGGGATACATTGGTATTACCTACAAAAGTATACCTAATTCAAGAGGAGTTATATAAGCTCAATTTGACCACCAATTATCCTAGCCAAAGAGAAGCAACCTTGACAAACACCATGAAGCCAAGTGAAGGAAAATCAAGTAAAGTTAAAAAGGTAGAAAAACCTCCTCCATTCTATCTATCCATAATTATTTGAGATTATTTGGTACATAATTTTCTTATTGATAGTGGAGATATTACTTATGTCATGCCCAAGTTAGTAGGTGAAAAATTAAACTTGAAGTATGAGCCCCATGCCAAAGGAGTGATACAATTGGATGGGTCAACTACCAAGACCATTGGAATAATTAGAGGTCAAAAATTAATTCTCCATGCTTATCATACCTTCACCATTTATCAAGATGTTTTAGTGGTAGATGTGACTCCTCATTTTTAACTTTATTAATCAAGAGAGTTCACTGCTAAGATTTGAGGTTATCTAACTTCAACCTAGTCTTATTTGGGATTTAGGACTAGATATGGTGCAAAAGTGATAATTAAGTCTAAACCTCTTTCTATTTTTCATGTTGAACCTTATGTGACTTATACTTCTAATATGAATTAAAATGTTATTGAAGAGGATGATCACCCCAGTGATCAATAAAATCTAACTCTCCTTAATGGCATATCTAATTTGTATCTGGATGAATGGGGAGTTAAGCAAGGTGGATGTGAATAAACTAGTCTTGAAACTTACATAATTCATGAGGATTGTGATGGAGTCCTTGAGGTAGATTGTAATAACATTCTAAAGTAAGTTACATGGGGAAACTATCTTGTACACATGGGTGATGTTGAAGGTATCCTAGTTATGTCAAAACATGATAGTCCTAGTAAGCACTCAATTATTCCTAATAAAGAAGATAATTCTCATAAACAAGAACCTTAAGAAGAACAAGATGATATGTGGCAATATTTTAGTGCCATTGTGTATGAATTTTAGGAATTGACTAGGCCTAAAACTATTAAATAAGGATACAGACCTGATGCTAAAGTCAATAATGTTCCCAATGAGCACAAGGAGGAGCTTGAGATCTCTATCAAGAAATAAGAAACCTTGTCATAATATGATGTGGCTGATGAGCATAAATAAAATCTTGAGGTCTATTCCAAAAAAGGAGTAACTTTGATAGACAAAGTAGTGTTTGGTGAACAAGAAGACAACTTTGAGGGCTTCCAATAGCAGACATGTTTTGTTTCAAATTTACCTAAAGTTTAGAAGGTTGTGATGATCTCCAATGATCATATTGAAGATTGTCAATTGAACTTGACAAAGTATAATAAATCTACCACATCAAACATGTTTGTTGGAGAGATGAACCGAGTGTTATTGAGTACTCCAAATGATAAACTTGAAGTCACTAGAAGATTCAACCATGGTAAGTCACTTAAATATCTCCACAAGTAAGTGTCCATTGACAAATATGCTTCATATGATAGACTATTTTCTTGGTGAAACAATGACACAAAGAGCATTATCTTTGACCCTAGTTAAAACAATGAAGAAGCTTCTTCACCTCAAGTGTCTTGAGGTATTATACATACTAAGATAGGTGTTTTTTTACTTATGTTAGTTAATGTTTTCCCTAAGTGTTCATGATAACACAAGTGTGAGTTTTGTTTCTTATCTCATTTTTGTTTCCTTGTTATATGTGGTGTGTTTGGTGTCCTTTAAAAGGTTTTTAGTGTCAAGAAAAATGTATAGGTGATTCCATTTCCCAAGGATAGGAGAAGGCAACTGGTCCCTAGCATAACAAGCATGATTTCCCTAGGAAATCACCAAAATATTGACCAAATTTGACCCTAGGTCAAATTAGGTCAAACATCTATATATTAAAACATATTATAGGGTCTTTATAAGTCATAAAATGGTCACATGGTCATGTTTAGGGTCACATTATATGTTTTACCTTAGTTATATGTGTCTGTTTCTATACGATTTTCACTTTCACATTCAAAGAGAGAATAAGAAACTAAAATAAATGGTCTAAGGCTTGTATGTACCTGGATGAAGTCTACGCACCGTAATCCAGATGTGGTGAGAACTCATCTTTGGTTGTGGAGGATGACACCTGCAGAAGAAAGAGACTAAAACAAAGAAGGCGTTAGATGAGGAGATGGTGGGCTGCCAAGCAAAAGCTTGATCCCAAAAGCAAAAGCTTGAGGGATGTCAACCCACTGACTGATAAAAATAATGTCTGATAAAGATCAGAATGATAGAAAGACTGAAATGATTAAAGACTGAAAAGGAAATGGAAGCAAATGCTTACCTGAATGCTGCTGTCAGCCTGGTCATAGTCGCCGACATCGGTTAGTCTACCGATGTCGGTTGTCAAGGTCTGTCGACGTCGGTTAGTCTGTCGACATCGGTTGGGGCAATGGTCTATGCAGCCAGCGTCAGTCAGGGAAGTAGTCTTTAGATGAGGTCTGGTTAGGTCTAGACGGGTTTATGGTCTGTGGATGGGTTTGAGAAAGATTTTGGGTCTAGTTAAGGGTCTGAGAGTTTGTGTAGAGGTCTGGGATAATGGACAAAATGTCAAAAAGGAACAAAGGGGTAGAGGAGGCCTTTCAGCCTCTTCGAGAAGAGCAGGTCTGGAAGGGGTTTGGGTAGGAGAGGTTGAAAATGGGCAGTAGGCTGAATGACAAATGAATTAAAAAAATACTGAAATGAAAACAGTAGAGATACTTACCTCATACCTGCTGGAGAATGGAATGAAAAAGACCTATTACTGCTGATGTCCCTGTTGTTGATGCTTGGTAGTGTAGAAGACCTGTTGCTGGTGGAGCTTGTTGTGTGCCTGAGAGAGAGAGAGAGGTCTGAAGGTTGGTGGATTGAAGATTGAGGAGTGAAAGGTCAGATTGAAAGATGGAAAAAATGGGTTGAAGATTGAAAGAGCTGGATGATTAAGATTGGAGAAAATGGTTTGAAAGATTTAAAGAGCCAGGCTCCCACATTCTGGATACAGAACGCAGTCGTGAAGGCTGTCGATGCCAAAAAAACTACCGATGTCAGCCGAATACTGACCGACGTCGATGACTGTAGAATGGGGACAGAGGCTAATTTTAGCCCTCTGCCCGTTCTTACAAGCCGCCATGGTCAAGGTTCATGGGAAAATGGTTGAGAGGGGTTTGAATGAGGTGTGGGAGAATAAAATGGGGGTCATAAATGGGGTTTAGGTCATTAAGGTATGGGAGGAATGAAGAGAATCCAAGGAAGGGGATCCTAGGGTGGTGAGGTGTCATGGGTGAGATGGCAAAGGGGAGAGAATTATTAATTTAAAATAAGATAATTATTTTAAATTAATAAGGCATAGGCTAGGAGTGGTTAAGTGGACCAAGGGGGAGAGAAAGGGAGGACGACCAAGGGAGTAGACATGATTTCGGTGTGTACATTTGCCCCTTTTTGTCTTGTTGGTTGTTTTTGATGAACTACAAGACAAAAATAGGAGTTGGTTGCCCCAAGTGTGGGATGAGGTTGATTTCATCTTGTTGGTTGTTCAAGTGAACTGCAAGACAAAAACAAGAGGGTTGGTTGCCTTGATTATGGATAAGGTATTCCCCCTCAAAGCAAGAGTCGAGGGAAGGGAACCTGGAATAGGGTGCTAATTTGACAGAAAGTGGATGGAAATGGTGAAGATGGAGTGAGAACGCTGCAAAAGTTATGATTGCACGTATACCACTTCACAGGATGGTCAGGTCAAATTGTCGCAGGTCAAGGGTCGAGAGTGCCAAAATTGAAATAACCGAGCCCTAGCATTAGTCATAGCTAATTGGGTTATTCAATCTAAGCTGAAGCTCCAATGGTTGTCGTGTTCCATGTATCTCAGGCTAAGTGCTCTTAGAAAACATGAAAATGTCATAAGTAGTGGGGATCAACTGGCTTGCGATCCTATACTTGTGAAGGTCAAAAATAGTCTGCGCACAAGTTTGCTAACCATTCGTGAGGTAGCATACATGCACAAACAACCAAGGCAACGTCATCTTGGAAGTGGTCAGGGTCGAAGGAGATAGGCATGATCCCCAAAGTGGTTGGTCGAGATGACGCTGAGATAGATAATTGGTCGAATGAATGGATGGATGAAAGAATGTGGCCGAGCTAACCTCAAAAGATGTCGTGTGATCTGAGTGCTGCCTACATAGCCCTTGTGTGAAGGGCCTCAGGCCAATGTAGTTCTCCTTAAAAGGGAGGAAGAGGGTCAAAGGTATGGATTGGTCTTGGTCGAGGTCAAGGTCATGGTCAAAGGTCAAAGGAGTGGTCAAAGGAAAGAATGGTTTGTCCATCAAGGAGACGAACAAACGAGGGTGGTCGAGCTAACCCCAGAGGACGTCATGTCATCTGAGTGCTGCCTACATAGCCCCGGTCTTAGGGCCTCAGACCAATGTAGTTTAGAATAAAATTCAAAATGGTTGATGATTGGTTTTGGTCATGATGAATGATGAGGGTAAGATGATGTTACAACCTTTTCCATATTGTGTGATGGTGTATTCTGCAACATTGGTTGAGTGGTCTTTCATCCCTAGCAATTTTCCATAGTCGTGATGGATGTATGCTAAAAATGAATTGAGTCTATTTATGTGCCAGCAAGTAATGGTTTATGCTAGACATAAATTGTGTCTGGTCGATAGTTTCCATGTGTATTGGTGTCCATGGAAACTATGTGAAATGGACTAGGTCATGTCAGTGGTCTGAAAATGTTGAGATATGATTTGGTTGGAATGTGTGACCAAGATGTAAGAAAAAAGTGAAAGACAAATTGCTCTTTCATTGACAAGGACCATAATGATGGCATAGGTTAGGGGTTGTTTAGAAACAAAAGCCCCATTCATGCATTACGTCGTTGACTAGTGGTTGTGTTATAGAAGTAATCGAATCACTTGACGTTAAGTGAGCTCGAAATCCCTTGAGTATGTTGGGGTGATAGGATTGATTATGTGATATGGATGGAAGGGGGAACCCTTTTTGGTAGGAACAACTTTGCCCCTTTTATAGGTGACCCCGAGAACGACTATAGACAAGTCCATGACTTTAGAGTTTGTCAGTCAGTTTTTTTTTTTGAAGCAGACTGATCGATGCAGGAAGCCTGTGAGGGGATGTCATTTTGATTTGTGGTCATGTTTGTGAAGCTGATCAATGTGGGAAGCTTCAGAGATAATGTTGTTTGTAGCAAGAGTTTAGTTATAGCCATCCTTTGAGGGAATGGTCTATATTTTGCTTTTTATGTTTTTGATATGACTTTGGCCTAGCTGTCCTTCAAGGGAGCAGTCTAGTAGATACAATAATGTGATGTAGCTATCCTTGAAGGGAGTAGTCTACATTTATAGTTTATATGACCTTGGAATATGCACCCCACTTTTATATTTTTTTGATTTTTTTTGTTGACTGGACTTTTGGTCATGGACTTGACTATACAGGTTTAGAGGGTTTCCCTTTTATTAGGACAAAGTAGTCATGCTTGACAAAAGGGGTGACTGATGTTTGCAGAGTTTAGGGTTGAAAAGGAATAGGAATGACAATGACAAGGATTGCTCAAGGGATCAAGCTCAAGTTAAACGTCAAGTGAATAATTACTTGACTAACAGTAGACTGGTCAAAGATGCAAGGCATAAAGGGGCTCAGGTTCTGACAAAGTCCTAACCCATGCATGTGTTATGATGCAAGGTCCGGTTCAATTAGGAACAAACTTGCCCCATTTGATTCGTTCCAAATTGGTCACATGTTGATTGATGTTGAAGGAGTTGGTTGATGTCATGGTTAAAAAAGGTTGGTTGACATTTGGTCAATGTTTGGTCGAAGTTTGGGGTCAATGTTGAAGAAGTTGGTTGATATTCAGTCAAGGTTTGGTCAAAGCTTGGTCGAGACTTGGTTGATATGATTAAAAGGTTGGTTGATGTTTGGTCATTGTTTGGTCGATGTCTGGGGTTGATGTTTGGTTAAGGTTTGGTCGATGGTCTAGTTGAGGTCGGGTTGAATGTTTGGTCGAAGATAGGTTGAATGTTTGGTCGAGGTCGGGTCAATGCTTGTTTGGTTGAGGCATGGTCGAGGCTTGGTTGAGGCCTAGTCAAGGTTTAGGATTAAAAGAGTGATTGATATTTGGTCAAGACTGGGTTGAAAGGTTGGTCGAGGCTTGGATGAAGGTTGAATTCCCCCAGCGGCTAGGGAGAATGTTTGATAGATTGGTCAAGGTCGGTTGAGGCTTGGTGGTCAGATTGACTGTGTTGATGTCGAATAAGGGGGTTAAAGGCGGCAAAGGGACCATAGTTGGGCGTGGAGATCCCGATTTAGGTGACGAGGTTTGAGAAGCATGGGTCGGTGTTGATGATTTGTCAAAGGGGTGGTCAAGAGGATCTTTGATAAGAAGGGTATCCTTTTTTCGGTGTTGACAAATGACAGCTTTAAGAGTGCAACAACGCTTAGTGTCATGTCTCAGAGTGTGATGATAATGGCAAAATTTAGAGTTATTGAACCAAGATGGTCTTGATCCGAGAGTTGATGAGTGGGGTGGTGTTGAAGGTTGGTTGATAATGTGGTCTAGAAGAAGGGTGTCTTTCTCCAAGCATTGGTGAACAACAACCTTGAGGGCACAATAATGCTCAGTGTCATGCCCAGGCGTGCGATGATACACACAAATTTGAGTGTTGTCAAACCAGGGTAGTTTTGGTCTGAGGGATTGATATGGTTTAAGAGGCAGGAGATTGATGCGAGAAGACTACAACAATTGCCGTAATAGTAGGGCATAAGAACTTGCTAATGGGTCTATGTGTCTTGTTGCATTGGGAATTGATGACTTTGGTTTGAGAGGCATAAGAGGCATTAGTCGTACCATCATTTTTATGGGTGGTGTAGCCACATGTGTAGATGGCACTTTGGAGGTGATAGGTGTTGGATGTTTTGGAGGAAATATATGTCTGATGGGTTGAGGGGATAATGGAGGTGACTTGCCTCTATGCAGTATGGGAGTGGGAAGCACTCCTATTAAAGTGGACGGATGCGGGCCCAAAATTGAAGGTAATGATGAAGGTGGGGGAGGAGTCCTTCGGTGTGGTTTAGTGGCCTTGTTTGATTTGGGTTGAGGGCCACCATTGTGCGAGGTGAGGTTAGATACAGGTTTGGGTTCAGATGTGGACGGAGGTGAGTGAGATGTAGCAATCTCAGGCAAAAGGTAAGAGAAAACCGTGACTGGGTCTTCTTTGGTCGAAGTGGGTGAAGAGTTAGGGTCTTCTCTTGGTGGAGAAGAAATAGGAGAGTGTGGCTCCTCAAGAGGGCAGAGGGCAGGGATGATCATGCCCTCTACTTGTGGTTGAGGATTAGGAAGGATAGGGTCCTCCATTGGTGGGAGGAAGGATGGAGGTGGGGCTAATGGCATTGGCATGGTCAAGGCATCCTCCAATATGAGAGAGGTTGATGGAGGGCTAATAGGAGAAGAGGATTCTTCTACCTGTGGAAGAGGTTGGTCAGAGATGAGAGAAGAGACAGTGTCCACCGTGCATATATTATGGTCTTGAAGGTCATTGGTCATGGTCTGGACATTGTTTTGGGTAGGTGGATGATTAGGAAAGGGTTGTTTGAAGATATCGATGTGTTGGTTGGGTGGGGCATTCGGGTTATCCAAGATGAGATCACCCCTGTCTATCATGTCTTGAATGATGTTTTTGAAGGTTTGGCAATTGTTGATGTCATGGCTGTGGACGCGATGATAGTGATAGAAGTCAGCCTCCCTATACCAGGTAGGGATAGCTTTTGAAGGGTCGAATTGAGGTGGTCAGATTGGAGGGAGATTGAGGACCCCTTACTTGACAAGTTTTTCCAAAATGGAAGCGTATGATTCTCCAAGTGGAGTGTATGAATGCTGGATGTACCATTGTTGGAATTGTTTGGTGATGCTTGGAGAGGTAGAAGGTTGAGATTGGTCGGTTGTTGTCGAGGATGGTGATCTAATGACCATAGTGTTGGCCACTCCTTTGGATTTGGAGTGGGAAGAAAAAGGTCTAGAAGAAGAAGGGTCATTGGTTCTTGCATTAGTATTATGCAATTTGACCTTATCTTCTTCAATGGCATGGAGTTCAAGCTTTCAGGCCATGATGAAAGCTTCGTCGAAAGTGTGGAATGTTTGAATCCGCAAGGTAGAAGATATGTGCCTGGCACATGCTCGAGAAAAGAGCTCAATGAGCTCGGGTTGAGGTAAGGAGAAGGAGAGCTGGTTAATCAAGCCTCTCCAACGGGCGACAAAATTGACTATTGATTCGTCATCAAATTGCCTTATGGAGTAGAGGTCTGTGATTGAGACTTGTTTGGTGATATTGATAGAAAAATGGTCGAGAAATAATTGGGTGAGTTGAGTGAATGAAAAGATAGAATGTCTGGTAAGAGAGCTATACCAGTCAAGGGTAGGGCCAGAAAGTGACATGGGGAATGTGCGTAGAAGTAACGCATCGTCATGGGCTATGAGATAACAAGCATGTCTGAATGCTCATAGGTGTTGTTGTGGGTCCTCTTTACTCTGAAAGTGAGTAAATTTAGGAAGCTCCCACTGGTTGGGATAAGTTCAGATGGGCACAGAAGGATGAATGGGTTCGCTGTAGACTTGCTCATATGAAAGAGCATTGCTTGAACTAGAGATGGATGTTTCAAGGCTAGACATCTTGTCCATCAGCATCTTGATGAGAGCTATTGATGGATCAGTGGGTGGGGCACCCCCTAGGTTGTAGGGTACCTGGAAGGTGGTTGAAGAGGCGTATGACGTACTTGGTTGTGCTTTTGTAGGCATAACATATGGGTAGTGTGTCATAGGGATAGATGTCGTGGTCAAAGGGGCTTGTGCCATGAAGTTGGAGGACACAAGTTGACTATATATTGCCATAGGTGGTTGAGTGGAGGCACTGGTAAAAGGATAGGTTGTCACTCCCATGTGCATAGGTGCAAGAGTGGGTGAGGTTGAGACAATCAAGTTTTGGTATGATGTAGAACTTGATTGAATTGCGTGTGGTTGAGGGGGTAATGACACCCCGATGGAGGTAGGTTTGAAAATAGATGAGGAGACCAAACTTTGCATATTGGTCATGGTAGAGTGACTAGTTGAGACAATAGGCTGAGTCATGATGGGTTGAGTAGCGGATGACGTCGATGTCATTGCCGTTGCACCTGAAAGGTCTTGCATTTGGTTTCTTGTGAGATAGTTTTGGAGGGCCTTGACATTGAGGTCCAAGAATCTTTCAAAATATTGGTCCCCTTCAGGGACAATGGGCGTCTGAGTCGGGGTCAGTCGAGTAGGAGTTCTTTCGGTCTCTGAGTGGAACTCCATTATAGGACTGGTTATGGACGGGGAAGGCAGAAGCGATTGATGCCTCGCTTGGTCAAGAAGAGCCTTGGTTTGACCACATGTCAAAACCATTCAAGGCAAGAAGGGTCAAGTTTTAGAAACTGTGTTTTTTCAGTTTCAGAAACTCAGAATGTGGTTTTGGCAAAAAAAGGGTTAGGTTTTAGGCTGTTGTTTTGAAAAAAGGGACTGTGACAGTGACCGATGTCAGTTGAAAAACTGATGTCGATGATATCAGATGGTTGACATCGGTCAGATAATCGATGCCGGCGAGGAAGGTTACCGACGTCGGTGGTAAAATTGATGTCGATGACTGTGTTTTCCAAAAACCCAAAAGATTTGAGAGTTTTTGGAAAAAAGGAAGAAGAACGTCCTCACTAGCTCAAACAAGCAGATAAGAATAGAAAAGATGAAGAACACAAGCAGATCCTATGTGTTAAATCCTAAGAATCAACTTTTAGAATCCTGTGGCTTATGCCTTAAAGTGATGTTTGGGAAGGTTGGCTTGCAGAACGGGTCCTAGAAGAGGTAGTCTAAAGATGGTTTCAGGTTTGTTTAGGTGCTCAAGAGTCTGGGTTAGGTTCCGTACATGGCCTGGTGATAAGGAGCAAGCTCCCCTCACTTCACGATCCCAGTGATAAGTTGGTCTTGCTTAGCCAAAATATACTTTCCCTAGAGATTATCCTCTACCAGAGAATGGAGTGGGCTTTCCCCTTGGTAGTGAAATCCAAGTGAGATTGCCAGGGAGGGGTAAGGTATCCACTAGGTGATGAAATCCCAGTCGGGCCTTGTCTCAGGTAAGTTTGATGTTTGATTTGTGCAAGTGATTCGGTTGTGTAACATAAGTGTGATTAATTCATGATGCGGTCTAATTACTAGATGTGGACTAAGTATGCAATCAAGAAGAAATGAAATGCAGTGTGTTTTAAGCTCAAGTCGAAATGTTAGTTCGTATGAAGACAAATGGAGAAAGGGTTGAAGAGTATGACTTTTGATTAGTTTATGATGCAAGAAAAGAAATAAGAGTTCTTTTTAATCCTGCTTATGATGTCTTTTGGAAGAGATAGAAGAAAGAGATGAAAAGGAGAATCCTAATGCACCTTATATGAACAGAAAGAAAAGAACCCAAGGAAGACCCTAGGGTCCCACCGGACGTGCCAGAATGTTTCTATACAATTTTCGCTTTCACATTCAAAGAGAGAATAATAAACTAAAATAAATGGTCTAAGGCTTGTATGTACCTGGATGAAGTCTACGCACCGTAATCCAGACGTTGTGAGAACTCCTCTTTGGTTGTGGAGGATGACACCTGCAAAAGAAAGAGACTAAAATAAAGAAGGCGTTAGATGAGGAGATGGTGGGCTACCAAGCAAAAGCTTGATCCCAGAAGCAAAAGCTTGAGGGATGTCAACCCATTGACTGATAAAAATAATGTCTGATAAAGAGTAGAATGATAGAAAGACTAAAATGATTAAATACTGAAAAGGAAATGGAAGCAAATGCTTACCTGAATGCTGCTGTCAGCCTAGTCACAATTGCCGACGTTGGTTAGTTTGCCGATGTCGGTTGGGGCAATGGTCTATGCGGCTGGTGTCAGTCAGGGAAGTAGTCTTTGGATGAGGTATGGTTAGGTCTGGATGGGTTTATGGTCTGTGGACAGGTCTGAGAAGGATTTTGGGTCTGGTTAAGGGTCTGAGAGTTTGTGCAGAGGTCTAGGATAATGGATAGAATGTCAAAAAGGAACAAAGGGGTAGAGGAGGCCTTTCAGCCTCTCTGAGAAGAGAAGGTCTGGAAGGGGTCTGGGTAGGAGAGGTTGAAAATGGGTAGTAGGCTGAATGACAGATGAATTAAAAGAAATTACTGAAATGAAAATAGTAGAGATACTTACCTCATACCTACTGGAGAATGGAATGAAAAAGACCTGTTGCTGTTGATGTCCCTATTGTTGATGCTTGGTAGTGCAAAAGACTTGTTGCTGGTGGAACTTGCTATGTGCCTGAGAGAGAGAGAGAGGTCTGAAGGTTGGCAGATTGAAGATTGAGGAGTGAAAGGTCGGATTGAAAGATGGGAAAAATGGGTTGAAGATTGAAAGAGCCGGATGATTAAGATTGGAGAAAATGGTTTGAAAGATTCAAAGAGTCGGGCTCCCACATTCTGTATACAGAACGCAGTCTTGAAGGCTGCCGACGCTGGCAAAACCATCGACGTTGGCTGAATACTAACCGATGTCAGTGGCTACAGAATGGGGACAGAGGCTAATTTTAGCCCTTTGCCCATTCTTACAAGCCGCCATGGTCAAGGTTCATGGGAAAACGGTCGAGAGGGGTTTGAATGAGGCATGGGAGAATAAAATGGGGGTCATAAATGGGGTTTAGGTCATTAAGGTATGGGAGGAATGAAGAGAATCCAAGGAAGGGGATCCTAGGGTGGTGAGGTGTCATGGGTGAGATGGCAAAGGGGAGAGAATTATTAATTTAAAATAAGATAATTATTTTAAATTAATAAGACATAGGCTAGGAGTGGTTAAGTGGACCAAGGGGGAGAGAAGGGGAAGACGACCAAGGGAGTAGACATGATTTCAGTGTCTACAGTGTCATTGTCTTGATATTTCCTTTATGTCATATTTTTGGTCACTCTAGGTGACTTGTATGGTTTACACAAGAATAAAAGTGTGTCAAGAGAATATCCAAGGTACATGGTGTTAGTTGAGTCTCAAAAGACTATTTTATAATTGACATGATGCATGTTCAACATGGAAAGAGGATATCACTGCAAAACATGTAAGTTTATGTAGTTATGCAAACAAGGACAACCACTTGTCATGTGGGGTGGCTTCAGTAGGGTCTCTTCAAATTACGACAAGTAATTTCAAGATTAATAAGCTTCAACATGTCTAAAAATGTCTAAAACTAGTCTACCTCTCTCTTTTCTCCCTTTACAAGGTCAAATAGGTTAATCAGTTTTCAGTTAGTATAGATAGGAGGATGAGAGTCTAAAAAAGTGCACTTAAGGAATGCTATTATCCTTTATGGCATTTATTTTCATGAAAATAGTTTCTATTTTGGTGTAATATGCTCTATGAATAATCACTAAGATTATTAATGAATTTAAACAACTTATACATCCCCAATGGCTTCAAGTTTCTCATCTATTTATTTTGGTATATGTCAATAAAGTAGTTAACATGTACTTTCAAAGCATTTCATTCCTTCACATTTTTTTTTCATGTGTGAACATGGATCTATAGTCAAGAAAATCTCATTATGCTCGTAAGGAACATTAATGTTATGTAGAATAGTGTTCTATCAGTTATAGTGTTTTGTCCTCTCATAGTGGATTTTTATCAAAGGTAACACACTTATTTTACCTTCTCTCAGACCATGGTGTTGGCTTAAATAATATTCAACTAACTAATGGACATACCAAGATTTTAACCAAGTAATGTTGAATGTAGAACTCACATACCAAAAGATAGTGATCATGACTGTAACTATGTAATCATGGAGGTAGAATGATATAAGATCTTAAGAGAGGTTTAAGTTTGATGATGTAATATAAGAGACCTATTTGATAAAGGGTTAAAATTTTTGGATATCATGAACAATGGTAAGAAATGTAGTCAAAATTTGAAATTGTATATATAGTCACTAAGCCTACATGAATACTATAGTGGTCTGAAACCAACATCATAGAGGCCTGAGTAGTGATGAAATGATTTTGGAGATGTGTGAAATCTAATTGAAACTATAAGGAAAGTATGAGAATATAGAGGAGGTGATTATATGAATGATGAGGACATTACACATATCCATACCTAAATCCATGTTCATAGGGTTGAAATGGGATTAATTACCTTAATTTCTATGATAAAGAGATCCTACCTCATAATGTTGCATCTATTGGTGAAGATTCATGAGGTCTGGGTAGGTCTAGTTGTTTCATGATATCAACCTAGGATTAAATGTAATGTATTGAAAAAATAATTGGTTGATAATTTATAAAAAAAGTGATGGTAGAGTGGAGTTTCAATTAGGTAGGTTATCACTAGAAACACTTGGTAAGCACAATGCTTTGAAGCCAAATGAAACTAGAACTTGAAAAAAACTAGTGCATTGATAGTATAGAGAATGATGCATGATTCCAAGGTATAGGATGAGTTATTTCAGTTTTGATATATATATATATATATATATATATATATATATATATATATAATGTATTTAAATAAAAAAAGGTATGAAACACAATTATCATATTTGAATAGTCACCTATAGGAACTTCTTGACAATACCTATAGTTTGGAATCTCATATTGTAGACTAGCCTAAGCAAGGAGAGATGCTAGTTAGTTGATGAATAGAGGTATATAATGAGATGATACAAATTATATAATATGAAATGAATATAATATAATTTATTACTCAAACACTAATAATCACCTACAATTATCCCATGATTCCCTAAAATAGACACCTATAGTTTGACTATAGACTAGTTTCATGTAATGGAGACCTATAGTTTGGAAGTATGTAAAAGTATATAATATATTAATAATGTTTATAACCAATATAATAGTGGTGATGAAACATTACCATGTGATTTAAATAAATAATTACCTAAACCTACAATGCTAATCCTCAAACTCAGTTAGTCTAAAACCTTGCATATAATCCTACACAATATATAAACCTAGGAAGCCAATCTTGTGAAACTTGATGTTTGAGACTTATAAGAGAAGAATGAAGCATTGAATATTTATATGGATGGTATCCATGACAAAATAAATCTATCCATATTATTATTTGATCTATGAAAACAATGGAGATGCTCTCTATTTTATCTCAGACAGAGGACACTCTGTGAACAAGGTAACCTGCAGGTTTGGTATGTGAAGAGTAAAATGGATAAAGGTGAGAGTTTTGAATGATTGTGAATGATGTGTGAGGTTATATTAGATGTGAATTTTTTTTAAGACCCTAAAACCAATATAAACCCTTAGAATAGTCAAATGCATATAAAGTATAGTTAGGCCTATTAGGCCAAGAATTAAGCCTAAACCCTAACGTGCATAATATAATCCATAAGGATATATAAACCTTTCCAAATTATTTAATAAGATTTATAGGGGAGATTAGGATTGATAAATATAATTATTTTGTATAGATAATCACAAAATTGACCATCTTTGACCTAATACACTCTCAAGGGTACTCCGAACATAGTCAAGAGCTTGAGAGGCCATATTCTTTTATTCATATCAGTACAAATAGATTTCATGGTGACTCAATAAGATAGTAATAGTTTAAGGGGGTCTTGTACCCCAAATTTTTGGAATTGGTAAAAAATTTAGACATCTAACTTTTATGAATAATCATTAACAGTCCAAGAGACCAAAAACCCTACTAAAACCCTTGCTTGGACCTGATGGAGAAGAAACAAATGGAGATGAATATAATATGGGTCAAATGGATATGAAAGTGTTTTGGAAATGTCTATAACTTCCTCAATATCCTTAACATCCACTTTTGTAGTACTATAATCTATACATATTGACCTAAAACTATGTTTTTATAGAATTTGATATGTTTTGAAGGTAAAAAGGAGAATGGAAAGTGAGGACCATTGTGGGAAGTCTTTAGAGACTTGTACTAACTAATAAAACTAATTTATCACATTTTTTGAGCATGAAAATATCTCTACTAGCTCATTCATCACAGACAATCTAAATAGATACTAAGAAAGCAAAATGACTATCAAAGATTGGAAGTGAGAAGTGTTTTATGAGTTTAATTGATGTCTATTTGATAAACTAGAGGATAAATATGATTTTAATAGATTTAATAACACCTATATAACATATTTACATGAGAAATTGCAAGTCACTTAGGTGACAAGTATGAAAACAAGTCTAGAAGAGTTAATATATGACTACAAGTAGTGAATGGCAAGTGCCAAAGATGAGTCCATCAATTGGAGAGGAGTAAATGGAATTCACTAATATCATTTACACCTTATAATTTTATATCATATGTGGTAATGACTCTTATGGTAGTTTTGGATAGTCAAGTGGATGACTCATCATCAAGGTAGTTTTAAAGGATATAAAGAGTCTCTATACTAGTTCAAATAATATGTCATTCTTTGGGTAAAAACTTGTCCAAAAAAACCTTAATAGCTTATTTTAGACTTCATTTTGTTAAATTTTAATTGGTTCTCATAGTTTTAAACTTGTCCTTGTGACTCTTAATCTTCATTTCTTCTCTCTCCTCTCCTATGTTGTATATATTCAAGCTTTTTGGCTTTATAATGGATCCACAACTGGTATGGCAAAGCCCTACTAGTTTTGACACATAATTTTCCTTTGAATAATGTTTTTATGAACTATATTCATTATATATAATCCAGTGCCTATGTGTGTAAAGTGGTTTGTGTGGTTGACAAGTGATGACCATGTTCTCCTTACTTCCATTATGCTCTTGCATGTTTTATGTAAGTGATATATCTTCTAGTAGGTTTCATCAAGTGTATTGTTTGTTAAGTGTATCTTTAAGTTTGAGAGGGACTAGTAATTTCTGGTATCATACTTTATTTTCACCCACATCTAGATAGGCATATTAGTCTTCCTTTATGAGAAATACTTATGCTAGAAGGACATAAAGTTAAGGTTAGTTTTGGTAGTCACCTTTCTTGGTGTAGATGTAAGTTTATTGTGTGGAGTTATATTTAGTGTATAAAATCATTATAATAGGTTTATTTTATGTCTCTTTCTTCCATTTTCACCCATAATAATTATTATTTTAGTGTAGTGTGAGCCTTGAGGATAAATAAAGGGAGCTAGCCCTTTTGAACCTAGAGATCTATCACTTGTAATGGATTGTCTATGAGGAGAGATAGTTCTATGTTGTCCTAAAATTGAGAAGGTATACTTGAATTATCTAAAGTGAAATTTTAGGATATAATAGTTATAGCATACCTAGTGGGAGATGAAGTCCAAGAATGTTGTTCAAGGTAAATGCTGGCTTTAAAAATAAGGAGTTGTAACAGTCCACTTTTTATAGTATTTGATGACTCCAAATTTTCAATCTTGGTTGAGGATTAGTGTACTCTTTCATTCATAACATAATAAAAATATCTTTCACCAAAGGAATACATTTTGAATTTCCAAAGTTTCTTCCTTATTCATATAAATCAAGTAGATTCTAAAACACCCATCCCTATCCAAAGAAGTCATATCTTGCTCACAAACCCATAAGAAAATTCTTGATTCCTCCATTCTTGTAAATTCCTAATCTCACCATGGAAAATAACCATCCTTTTTTCACCTTAAATGGATATAAACCTCTAACACTTTCCCAATATGATGGCCTCCATATATCTACCCTCAAAAGTGATCCATCATACACTGGTGAGACTTCCATCACACTTATTGAGTATATAAGAAATATTGCCAACTTTTACAATATCCATCATATCATAGAGGAGAACATTGAAATTAGGATTTTATTTATCTCCTTCAAACTAAAATATCTTTAATGGTATGTAACTTTGACACCTAAATCAATCACAACTTGGGATGAGTTTGGAGATTCATTGAGAATAAGATTTAAGGATAAGAGTGGAAACTTGTCACTAATAGAGCAAATGACCACTGTTAAGAGAGAACCTCAAGAAGTCATTCAAGACTTCAATTCAATATTTTAGAAGACATGAGATATAATCCCAATATTTTTATGACAAATAGCTCACCATGGCTTTCTTTATTATCTTAAAACATTTGAGAGTGATATTACAATGATGATACAATATAGGGGAGGTAACACCTTGCCTAATGCATATGAAATGGCCATTAGGGTAGATAATAATTAATATAAGTTGGTAATATTTAACCAAGACCTTCCATGCCTATTTTTCATAAATTTTAAAATCATACACCTATTTTTGCTTCTATTCCTACACCTAAACATAAGTCTGTTGCCCCTAACCAACCAAGAAAACCTAATGAGGTAGAAAAGATGAGAGCTATAGAGAAATAGATTCTAGGTATAAATATGATCATTAAATAATAGTAAGTGAAGCCTTTTCAAATTTAGTATAATTTTAATCAGTCCTACCCAAACTATCAAGGCAATAGACCTCCTTTTCAAGGTCATCATCAAGGTCAAAGACAATTAGTCTAATCTAAGCCATATGGTGGATATAACTCCAATGCTCCTTCTACCTCAAGGATGATAGTGCCTATTAAAAATAACCTTTCCCAAGATCATAATAATCAAACTTCATTGGATCAACCTTATGATCCATATCCCTTTGTCAATGAGTCCTTCAATCAAGCCTTCATGGCAAATTTGGAAACTATGCCAATTATGACTCAAGATAAAGTATCAAATAGAGGAGTGATAAATGGGAAAGATAATAAAGTGGGGTATACATTGTTCAATTGGAATCAAGATGAATCATGTGAAGTCAATCATCAAGGGTAGTCAAACATTGATGCAAATTCTATATCTACAAGAGTAAGGAGTAAGAGGAAGGTAGTTGAAGAAGTTTAAGAGGTTGCTAGTGGTCAGCCAATGAATGTTAAA
Source organism: Torreya grandis (assembly GCA_037957365.1). Taxonomy (NCBI): domain Eukaryota; kingdom Viridiplantae; phylum Streptophyta; class Pinopsida; order Cupressales; family Taxaceae; genus Torreya; species Torreya grandis. Next base: position 534,033 of record JARHVA010000671.1, on the reverse strand, counting down.
ATAAGCACAAGGGTAATTATGTATAATGTCATTCCAAATGCACAAGTAAAATATATCATAATGTTATAATTACTTTCATACCTTAGAATTCCTAAGGTGTAGGTAGTACTATTCTTCCTAGTGGATAAATAAAAGTTAGTGGTTCTTTTTGCATCTTTTTTGGATGGTCTCCATTTTTCATTAAATGATGAAATTTTATATTATAAAAAATTATTTATATAATTAAATATTTAAATTGATGTTAATTGTGCATATAAACATCAAAATTATAATAGAATTGATAATATAAAAGTATAATTAATTAATTTATTAAATCATTGTAAAATATTACATGTCTTGTAAAAAATATTTTTAAAAATGAATTGAATAAAAAATTAATTAAATATTTAACATGAAATAAATTTAAAATTTTAATATGACAAAAAAATATTAAAATGTAAAAAATTACATTGAAATAAAATTAATTAATTATAAGGTATGGAAAAATAAACTAGGATAAAATGTTAGTAATTGGTAATTATGAGTTCTTCCAATGGTTGAATTTTTCATGGTTGATCTTGCATTTCATTTACTATGGAAAAATTATCATGTATAGATAATGGTTAGATTCATGATGCTCTCTCAGCCCCTAAATTTGTTTATCCATAGATTTAGCACCCAACTCTCCTCATTTTTCATTAGAGTTACTTTTTTCAACTCTCTCATTTTCCTCTATGGATCTACTTTTCAAGTCTAATAAAACTTATTTGTATAAGTTTAAAGGACCTCCCACATACTTATAATGTTATCTAGTGGACCCTATAAAATTATTAAATTCAAAAATTTATGTCATCTTCTTTGTCAATGTTTCACAAATGACCCTATCATTAAACTAGGGAAATAAACTATATATTAAAATATTAATTATAAAGAGCATGAGCTAATATTTCATTTCAATGGGATTTGGATTAGTTTGGATGACCTTCACAAGTGGGTATCCTCCTCTTGGAAGCCTTTTATTTCTTAATAAATTTATATCTATCCATATGCAAAGGGATTTCTCAGTATAAAGTGTAGTGCTATGAAGGACAACCATATTATCCTCAAATCTAGACCATGGTTCTAAGGGTAATTAGGATCTGTATGAAGCCATGATACCCATCCTTTTATCCCTATAGAGACATTATTTCTTCTTCCCCTATTTGGGTGAGACTCTTAAACATTATTCTTCATTTATATACTCTTTCTATATTATCTTCTATTTGGATTTCCATTGGTCTATTTCCTTTCTATTCTCATGAAATGATGAAAGGACATGTCACTACCTTTGATATAATTTTAGTGAATGTATACTTCATAGAGGGTCTTCAATACAATAACTATATTAACATTGTTGATCGAATATGGAATAAAAATTTAGTTTACGAGAAGGTGTGTTTAGGTGTTAAGCTTGATTATCCCTTGGTTACCTTTCCATTGACTATCTAAAAATGGTTGCTAAAAAAGAATCAAATCCAAAAGGAGAAAAAAATAAGATTAGAAATCCTCTTCTTACCTAGTGTGTGATGTAGAGGAACACCATCATTTGATGGTGATAAACCTTATCTCCACCAAGGTGTAATTTTAACCTTTTCCCCTGAGAAGGGGAAAAGCTCTATCCTTTAAAATTAATATAGAAGGTTTTAGTAGACCTTAAAAAAATGAACCCTTATTAAAAAAATCAATATTTCATCTCCTCCCAACATAGCTTATCCAACCTAATTTGAGTAGTTTGAAATTAGTACTTATCCTAAACCCCAAGTTTTGATTCCTTCTCCTCATTCACAAAATCATGATTTCAAGTCTCATACTATTCTTATTACTACGAATTTTACCTTTAGATCATCTATATTTGAGTCCCATATGTATTATTTATAAAGTTCAATATATCAAGGATGGATAGAGGTCAAAAAAATAATTAGCTTAGAAATTATTTAATATAAATGAATTTGAAATTAATGATGATATTTATAAATATATTGGCCTAATAATGAGCTGGTGTAGTTTTATAAAATATTGCATTTGAGTGGTTAATCACCTATCTTGTGTTCTCTTTTCCTCTTTCCATTTATTTCTCTTTCTTCTTCCTTTCTCTATCCTTTCATTTCTCTTCTTTCTCTCTCTTATTTCTTGTCTTCTTAATTTTTTTACTCTCTTCTAAGGGAGAGGGCACCAATATAAACCCTCACCTAAAAATAAATGATAGTGCTCGAAATAACATCTTATACCTGATTTGTTTTTGTTAAAGTCATTTAAGGATAAGACCCCAACCTAGCAAAACTAAATAAGTGATTTTTTCTTTAGTGATAGAATAATGCTCATCAAGACACAAAATTAAATAAATATAAAAGATATGTTTTCATTCTAAACTCAAATAGTATAATTTTCCAAATTATTCATTTTTTTAAGTTCTTGCTAATGATCATCAATATGGACAACTAGACCTTCACTTCATATTATCAGACTTTATTGTCCTCCAAATTTTGATCAACACTATAAAATGGATAAATAAATTCAAACATATAATGAATCTAAGGATTATTATACCTTATAAATTTATGTTTTATTTATACTATTTTTACTAACTCTTCAAAAAAGGCGCAATGCATATATTAACAATCGACCACCTCTCTTGATTTCTTCATTCATTCCACATATTTGCATAATTAAAACTTTTAGAATGGATTTTAAGAATTATCTTATCATAAAAATATTTTTAGAATATGGGATTATAATTTATGTATGTATAAAACACTATTTATTTTATATAATAAGACAAGTTTCGATTTATCAATGTAGACAATCTTGATAATAAATGTAAACCAATATATCATATAAGTAGATTATCTTGACTATTATACAATCCTTTCTTATCATAATAAAAATTTATTTACCTCTATAAGATAATCCTATTTTATAATAGGGAAAATAATTTTTCATATTTATATATCAAAAATTGATCCAAAAATTTAGGCCAAAAATAGAATCTATGCATGGTTTAGAAACCATTTTAGATTTTCGATAAAATGCAACCCATCTTAAAAATACCTAGAACAAGGTTAGTAGTGAAATATTTTTGAATCATCATAGTTATAATTATATACATTGGATTTGATTTGTATATTTTAACCACCTCTAAATTATATACAAATTCAATATGCAAACTAATCTTGATCATAATGCATTCCTTTTCTTTCATGAGTGTAATTTGATTTTCATACAAAAAACAAAATTTTCCTTATTAATACAAAAAAATTATTTCTTCCGTTTCACTTCAATTTTTATCAAACTTTAGCCTCATTAATTTTTTATGAATTTATAATGTGTACTAAGCAAAGGATCTTAAAAAATGGTTACATACATATGAAATTTCTAAAGGAAATTAGATAATAAATAATAGGTTATATATATATATATATATATATATATATATATATATATATATATATATATATATATATATATATAATCTTAGATACAAAGTTTTATTATTATAGGTCTTATTATAATTATTTTTAGACACCTAAATTTGGTATTAAACAATTTAGAGAAATAATGTTTGGCATACTTTGACATACTTGTACTTTTCTTATATATTTTAATATTGTTCACACTTTCCCATATCTATCTATGTACATATTATCTTGGTTAACCCAATTTTATAGATACACATAATCAGGATCACTGGAGTCTATGCAAATAACCTCATAGAATTCCATAAAAATTATCACCATACCTCATATTACTTGTTTGCTTTCCCAAGACAATATCAAAAAATATTATATATTTATGATTTTCTACGTGTCTTCCTCTTCTAGTAATATCCATGAACACTCAACAACTTGTTTTCAAATTGGTAATTATCCATTAGGTTGGCCTAAACATGTTTCATGGGTTAGTTGTATAGGGAAATGTCAAATATTCAATTATAAATATAAATCAATTCTAAGGTTATACTTGGAGATTAATTGGATATTTACATTGAGAATCACAAGATAAGAAATCAATTAGAACT